>QLTV01002694.1:6762324-6773326 GCA_003457575.1 Thermophis baileyi
TGAAATGCAACTTTAATCCATTCCCTTCCCTTCCCTTCCCTTCCCTTCCCTTCCCTTCCCTTCCCTTCCCTTCCCTTCCCTTCCCTTCCCTTCCACAATTGCATCTATTTAGTGATGTAAGGATTCCACTTATATTTTCTTTCAAAGAGTAATAATTTGATAAGCAATGATCAAATGACCATGCAAGATGACACAAACAGATGATCATTCTGTCGGGGGGAAATATGAAACATTTTAACTTTTTTATGTTAAAAATACTTCCTTTGTACACTCAATAAGGACTCTCCTTCCACAAAAATAAGCAGGACATCAGACATATTTTCTGATTAGATAAACATTATTTGAAAGAAACTGTAGAAGGAAATCCCCTGTAGTTCTGCATTTTAGCAAGGCCATGCTGGGACTTTTTAGAATAAGTATATATGTACAGTACGTGGGTGTAAATAAAACATTCCATCTGAAAAATATATCTATTTTCTATTACCTTTGGGTTTCCCCCCCTCTTGTGAACAAGTAGGAAAATCTATGGTTATAAAACCTATAAAAGTATTATTTTGGGAGGGGAGGTTGAGAAGGATAGGATTTGTCCTTTCTGTACTTGACTCATTAGTCTTAATTAATTAATGAGTCATTGGGAGTTGGATGAAATATAAATGTAATAAATTATTTATTATTATTACCAGTTCTACAGATATGCAGATCCTTATCCACCTCCCCAACCTGGGTGTCCATCTATAACAGGGGTGTCAAACTCAAGGCCCGGGGGCCGGATCTGGCCCGCAGGGTGCTTAGATCTGGCCCGCAGGGCCGCTGTGGAAACAGCAAAGGACTGGCTCGCGGTGCCTCTGCCAGTGAAAACGGAGCTCCGTTTTCGCTGGCAGAGGATTGCAGGAGGCCGTTGCAGCCGAAAACAGAGCTCCACAGGCACCCCCAACATGAGTGACATCGAGCTGGCCATGCCCACTCCTCCCCTCCCCCCGAGGTCAAACACAACCCTAATGTGGCCCTCAATGAAATCGAGTTTGAAACCCCTGATCTAGAAGATTAAGAATTGGTTGAATTACCATTTCCCGATTTATCCCTTCTTGATTAAACTACAATTACTTCGTAGCTACCAGCTTCTCTCCTCTTAAAAGAATTACACTAAGATTGCACAAATTCTGCTCTCAAAATAAAGCATACAAATAGTAATACTATATTTATTTTAGTCCAGCATGGATAATCTATAAGCATATTAAGCAATCCATTAGAAAGAAAAGAAAACAGAGTGGCAACATAAAAAGTACAGTGTGGAAAAATATTTATAATAATGCAGTGTTCCATTCAGGAAAATCCAGAGTTCAATTGAAACAAGCAAATCTCTTCACCTTTGAAAAAAAACCACTCTTATATATCATTCATGAACTCAAGACAAAGGTTTCATGTCCTGTGTGAAACGTACTGTAGAGGCTCTCTTGGGACTATGAAGGTGAAGCTTTTAAAGAACCTTAGAAACATTTTCAAAGGAAAATATGACACTACTTCTGGCATCTTCCCAATGGGGGAAAAAAAAACCCTGAAATGTATTGCATGAGCCAGCTTAATACATCACAATCGTCAAACTGAAAAATTAAGAATATCCTATAAGACTTCCATATACTGTATTCCTATAGGTGGTCTTTCTTATTCCAAACCCTTAATGTGAATTAATGAATATTATTTGGGAGAAATTACATATAATTATGAGCTTGAGCAAACTCTTTGTTCTGCTCATTTGAGAGTTTAAGTGGTTTCTATTGACAGACTATCCAAAGTGTTTTACTATCCCTCCTACCTTCTATCATTAAAGAATATATGTTGCTTTATCTATATTGCCTCTATAATAGTGTTGCAAAAGTTGGCAATTTATACTTTAGAATACCAAATTTGACATGTTATGATATGTACAAGTCAGTAGTGGGTTCTAAAACCCATTGCTACCGGTTCTAAGAACTGGGCCGAACCGGGAGCAACCCACCACTGGTACAAGTGGTCTCGCCTAGTGCCCACTCATTCAGGAACCATTTGAAGTGATGATGGCACTGGACAAGGCTTACAACCAGTCCTCACAGTTACAGCTGTCCCGACAGTTACAATATAGGTGCTTGGCAACCAGCATGCCATTTGAATGGTCACAATGTCCCAAGGTCACATGGTTGCTATTTGTGACTCTTTGCTGCCAACTTCCAGCAAACAAACTCAATGGGGAAGGCAGCGGGAAGTCGCAAGTCATAATCACATGACATCAAGCTGACCCCAATTAGAACTGCCAGATCTGCTGTTATGAGTTGGTACAATCATGTAATTTTTTTCACTTTGCAATCATGTTGCTTAGCGATGGAGTTGCTGGTACCAATTGCGGTAGTTACAGTAACTGAGGACTAGCTGCATTTTCAGAAATAAAAGAGGATTTTGTGAAGTTCTGTGGTTCAGATTCATCACTTGTCCCTCATTTTCTCATTGTGAATGGGATAATAGTTATAGGGAAGGATATTTTTGGGGAGGGGAGGGGTATATGTATATATACAACAGCATCCCTAGGAACACAAACACAACAGGTTATTCCAGGGTAACAATACATTTCAGATGCTTTATGAGGGTGATTTTCTGGGGTTCCTTGAATGCTGCTGTCATGGTAATCCGAATAGCAACAAGGGACGAGAAGAGAGAAATGCAATATACTTCGTGATCTCTAATTTTGTGCAGATGAAAACTCTGGCAGTGATTGATTTTGCTGCTTTAGTGTCATGCAGGGCCTAGAGAAAGACATGTAAGCAAGGGGCATAGAAATACCTTAAATAATAACAAAAGAACAAAACAAAGCACAAAGATAGATACTTTGTTAAAAATACATAACAAGTGCTTTAAAAAAATAACCGACAACAGAAAAAAAAATAAAGAATATGTTGTTACAGGTAGTCCTTGACTTACAACTATTCGTTTAGTGATAGAAGTTACAACGGCACTGAAAAAAATGACATGACTGTTTTTCACATTTACCACCATTGTAGCATCCCCATAGTCACATGATCAAGATTCAGATGCTTGGCAACCGATTCATGTTTATGACGGTTGCAGTGTCCTGGGGTCATGTGATCACTTTTTGCAACCTTCTGACAAGCAAAGTCAATGGGGAAGCCAGATTCACTTAACAACTGTGTTACTAACTTAACAACTGAAGCGATTCACTTAACCACTGTGGCAAGAAAGATCATAAAAGGGATCAAAACTCACTTAACAACTGTCTTGCTTAGCAACAGAAATGTTGGGGTCAATTGTGGTTGTAAGTTGAGGACTGCCTGTAAACAGTTATATTTCTCTGTATAATTACCTTATGCAAGAGAGAGAGAGAGAGAGAGAGAGAGAGAGACTGACTTACACTTATATAATGTGGTGCTTTTTATAACTTACTCTATTTTGTATAAACGAGTCCCATATTTCATTATACCTATCCATATAACGTCTACATATATAGGCAACCTGCTCGTAGGTAGCAAGCATGATCAGGTGTCTACAATCCATTGAGAAAATGGGGCCCTACATTTATCTTTTCATTGCTGCAGTACTATCACTCTTAGCCACAATAAGGGCATGGAAAATCCATTTGCATCGTCCAACTGTCAAATTACATATGCTAGACATGTAATCAAAAGAATATTATCTTCTGAAAAATTTAGCTTTTGCTGCAGTCATATTTATATCGTCCACTACTTTCAAGGTACAGGTAGATAGCAATAGCAATAGCACTTAGACTTATATACCACTTCATAATGCTTTAGAGCCCTCTCTAAGCAGTTTTACAGAGCCAGCATATTGCCCCCAATAAACTGGGTCCTCATTTTACCCACCTCGGAAGGATGGAAGGCTGAGTCAACCTTGAGCCTGGTGAGAACCAAACTGCTGGCAGTCAGCAGAATTAGCCTGCAATACTGCATTGTAACCACTGTGCCACCATGGCTCATAGATCACAGCGATGTAATTGTAATGAGTTAAAATAAAGTGAAAAAGAAATATGGTACTTACAGTTGGAGGATTGACTGAAGAGAAGAGAGAGGGAGAGAGAGTTCTTGGCGGTTTTTATCAGGTGATCAAACTTTTTATAATGAGTTATAGTTATGTATTGTAGCAATTCCATAATTACACGGAAAGCACAGTGCTTTCCTTGACTGTCAGCGATGGAGGAGTTTTAAATTGAAGTAAATCAAACAATTAATGGTATGTGTATTGATACTTCCGTTCATATTTCTGCAGAGTGAATGTTCTGTGAAGAGACAGAGGACTTCAGTCCCCAAGCTTGCCAATCCCTTATCTTTTGTGAACTTTAAATTAATTTTTAAAAACCTATTTATTCAAGGTTGACTAAACAGCTAGAATAGGAAAGATCAGACAAATCAGGAGCAAGAAATGAAATATGAGGAAACCAGTATTCTTTGACAAAGTGTCCCAGGGGGTAAGTATGCTGAATGTAGCCAGTAGGGAAATGATAAGGGCATTTATGCTGGGATAGAAGAAAGCAATTTATCAATGAGCTCTCCAGTGATCACCAGCAAAAAAGATACCAAAGTGCATAAGGAGGAAGAGGACTCCCTGCAATAAAATGTTTAAAGCTGACAAAATTGCATTTAAAAAAAAAGGGGGGGGATATAATAAAGAAGTCCATTTTGTTAAATGTTACACTTCATCAAGGATTCTTGAGTCTTTCAGAATAAAAAAAACAAGAACAGTTGAACTGATTTTGAAGTTATTTGAATGAAAAGGAGCGAAGCCAGAGAGATTATTGGGTGAAGTCTTTGTGTATAAATGAGCTTGCACGTATGTATTAAAAATGTATTTTCAAACAGCAAAGTGTTAAGTGAAAGTTAAAAGCCGACATTATTTTCATTTTTTCATTTCATTATTTCATTTCATTTCTATCTCTCAACCGAGTACATTGTACGAATAGATATTTTCCCTCTTCTGCCCATGTTAAGGACAAAACTATTTAGAGAAAGAGATACTACATTTATATACCCAATTATCTACCGCACATATACAAGTGTGTAACAGAATAAAAGAGTTGTGTTATGTGTGGTAGATAATTGGGTGTATAAATTTGGTATCTGTTTCTCTAAATAGTTTTATCCTTAACATAGACAGAAGAGGAAAAATATCTATTGTACAATGCAGTCTGTTGAGAGATTAACAGTACCGTTATTAGTCAGGTATTTGCTATCAGTGCGCTTAAATGTGTATTTTGTGCATCATATCTTCAGTTATTATAGTGTAATATGCTCTTTTAATGTAACCTACAATTGTAGTTTGAACAGTAGAGTTTAATAGCACTTAGGAATAGCACTTAGACTTATATACCGCTTCACAGTGCTTTTACAGCCCTCTCTAAGCGGCTTACAGAGTCAGCATATGGCCCCCAACAATCTGGGTCCTCATTTTACCCACCTCGGAAGGATGGAAGGCCGAGTCAACCTTGAGCCTGGTGAGATTCGAACTGCCAAATTGTAGGCAGCCGGCAGTCAGCAGAAGTAGCCTGCAGTACTGCACTCTAACCACTGCGCCACCACAGTTCTTACCTTAATAATCTTAATAATAATATCTTATCTTAATCTTAATAATAATATTAATATTAAATATCTTAATAACAATAATAGATTCAATTTAATGTACTGTCCTCATTTCACCATTCTCTGTCTTTATTCCTTCTTTCAGCTTTGGACAAGCTTAGCACTCAGCATTTGTACCATCCAACTCAAGTGGAGATTGTACAATCCAACGTTGTGTTCGACATCAGCAGCTTGATGCTATACGGTACTCAGGCTGTGCCTGTAAGACTGAAGATTCTGCTTGATCGACTATTCAGTGTATTGAAACAGGAAGAAGTACTGCACATCCTTCACGGTTTGGGCTGGACTCTTCGCGACTATGTTCGGGGTTACATCCTTCAGGTAGGAACCCAGTTCACAAACAGGTAGATAGCCCCAGGATTTAAAAAAAACAGAATAAGAGAGGCATGATTTCTTTGTTCAGTGTCTCCCTTATGTTGTATGTTACTGGAATTGAGGAGAAATAATGTTTCCAAAATGTGATTCCCCCCCCCCCTGAATACAGTTAGTCCTCAACTTACGAGCATAATCGAGTCCAACCTTTCTGTTGCTAAGTGAGACAATAGTTAAGTGAATTTTGCCCCATTTTAAGACTTTTCTTGCCAGGCTGTTAGCTGAATCACTGCAGCTGTTAAATTAGTAACATGGTTATTAAATTGCAGGATCCAATCTGGGTCGGTCACCTGGACCAGAGGTTTTGTCTTCCAAGCTTTCGGACTTATGTTGGAGCCCATCTTCAGGGAACTTCTCTCTAGCAGATGGGCTCCATCACAAGTCCGAAAGCTCAGAAGATTAAAACTCTGGTCCCAGTGACCGACCCAGATTGAATCCTGTAGCATTTATCCTGACACACGTATATTCGCCTTCATTCGTGGTTATTAAGTGAATCTGGCTTCCATTGACTTCCATCACATGACCCAAGGATCATCATAAATATGAGCCAGTTGCCAAGTGTCTGAATTTTGATCACTTGTCCATGGGGATGCTATAACAATTGCAAGTGTGAAAAATGGTCATAACTCACTTTTTTCAGTGCCGTTGTAACTTTGAATGGTCACTAAATGAAATGTTGTAATTAGGGAACTACTACCTGTAGTTTTAAAAGTTCGCCAAAACATTTCTCTTGTACATTTTTGCTGCATAGCAAGAGTTATATGACTTACAAACACTTTTAGGATTTCAATGTTTCATTCTGAAATTAGTACAATTCCTAGCCCTCCCACTTGAATTGAAAATAAATATTATTTAAAACAGTAAATCAAAAAGGATAGAGTTAGCTAAACACTGTCCTTATGATAAATCCATTTTTGAAGATTATTCATCTTTAACTATAGGATTTTCAGAATAGTTTACTTCTACATCAGGGAAAGTATCGAGCAGCATTTATTGGCTATTGTCTGAGATATGGATTATGCCACAATTGTATTCCATTTGAATATCCTGGTTACTTATGCTTTAAGCATAAATGTGATGGCTGGAAACTGATTGCCCTTATTTATAAAGTATGCAAGAAAGATTTAGGATGCATTTGTGTACATAGTTACCTGAAAGTAAGTCTCACTGGTCTTCTGATTAGGTATGCATAAGCCTACATTGTTAAAATCCCGCAATACTGTACACTAAATTGAAAAACACCAACTTTAGCCAAATTGTGAATTGGCATTTTTGAAATTAACTTCAGGTACGCACGTATAAAACTGAATGCTCAAAGGAAAGCAAAATAATCAAATTATTATCTATAATTGCATATTATATTTTTAAACAGAACACAGTGATTGCAAAAACAATAACATCCTGTGTTTAAATAATCACTGTGTTTGGAGGTAATGTAAAACCATGGTTTAATGTTTCAGAAATAAGCATCTCTCTAAGCTTGCATGCTTTGCCGTAATGCATGTACGGTACATGGTAGAGATTGGAAACTTCTGTTTTAGATTATCTGCAGCTTAGTCTGTAGCCTGAGCTCTAAACTGGTTCAGTTTGAACAATTTGGCCAACTATGTTTTAGCTACAAGTGTCCTTGGCTTACTTTTAAGTTACCTTGTGATCAAAATAGAGTGCAGTAGTTACTTCTAACCAGAATAATCCAGAAAAAGATTAAAATAAAACATTGGTCCTTTTTCTAGCTTATTCTAGCCGAAATAAGCCATTGTGCCATATTTGGGATGACACGGAAATTTATAAACAAGCTATGTTTGCAAGCCTGAACTCAGAAAACAAACCTCTGGCACATTCACATCCGAACTACAATTACCTAAGGGTGCATCATCGGAATGCAGCCTATGTGTTTTACTAAAAATCAGACAATTTCATTAGCTACAGTTTAGGGTTATGCTTAAACTGATAATGACTAGAGGCATTCCGTATCTTTTTTAAAAAAGAGCAGTAATATATTGTTCAAACTTCTGCCACTCAGGTATGGAGGTTTCTAAAGTTTCTCACTCAATGACTCCTATTTCTGTTTACATGCAAGCTATGTATAAAACAGGGACACTACCAAGAAGGAATTAGTGGAGGAGCTGACCTTGGTCTAAAAAAATATGAGCGTGGGCAGACTTGATTAGTATATTTTTAATTCTGAATGAGGTCATGCTTCCCAGGCAGAATCAGTTCATAATCTGTGGGTCCTCCTGGACCAACAGCTTCTGCTCAAAGGTAGCAGCTGAAGCTAGGAGAACCTTTGTACTCTCCATCTTGTTGCAACTGATGGAGCAGGAGCCTGATCACTGTCCCACATGCCTATCATCTCACACATGGACTACTTTTCATTGGGCTGCCATGAAAACCACCCAGAAACTTCTGCCAACCCAGAAAACTGTCTCTTATGGGTTCTAGTTGATTTGCTTACTGATTACCAGTTTGTTTCCAGATGCAATTCAAAGTGTTGGTTGTTAACGTTACTGCCCTACATGGCTTAGGATTTGGACATATGCATGGTTTCTGCCCATCATTAAGATTTGGAAGAAAGATACTCTCCAGGTCGCTTCCTTAGGACTGTCATCTGCAGAATAATTTCTGATATCTAGAATGGAATTTTGGATTCTACATTGACTTCAATTTAACACAATTTAAAGCAATTTAACCTTAGCTTCTCAAGCATGCATCTGGGGTCTGAGATACTCTCCTTAGTCTTTTTTACAAAGAGGAGTGTTGCATGGGACAGCATTATTAGCAATGCTGGGTATATTTTGCTATATATTTTGTTTTTAACTACTTTATTGGGCATGTATCAGGGGTGGGTTCTGGCTTACCTCGCTGCCGGTTCACTTCCTCACGCACCGAGTAGGCATGCGCACGCATGCACAGTGCTAAAAAACCAGCTTCTGCACATGTGCAGAAGCAAAAAACCAGCTTCTGTGCATGCGCAGAAGCAAAAAACAAAATGAGAGAGAGCCGGTTCGGGGGCGTGTCCAGCCGGTCATCGCTGCCGGTTCGGCGAGCGGGGGGAAATTCCCACTACCAGTTCTATAGAGCCGGTCCGAACTGGCAGGAACCCACCTCTGGCATGTATGCCACTTAGAGTCATCTGTGATTGGAATAGCATATAGGCCCAATAAATAAAGACACACGTGCACACATTCTTAGATGGGGGATCACCAGAAAAATATCAGGATTGTAATTTTGACATGAAAACTAGAGAAATTGGAAAAACATCCTGAAGGAAGACATGGTAAGCCACTTCACTGCTATTGCCAAAAAAAAAAAAAAAATTGTCAGGGTTCAAGTTCAACTTGAGAGAAAACTTATTCACTCATAAGGATTATTGGTGAGGTCTGTTTGCCCCAGTGTTATAGTTTGCTGAAGAGCCTTCTCATTGCTATTTGTTGATTCCTAATAGCATGGTCTACTATTAGATGTTGATATAAGTGTTTGATTTGTTGCTCCTGTATAAGAAGTAGACCAGAATTTGTTATAAGTTAGGAAGCCTTTTTTTTAAAAAAAGAAAATATTTCTGATCAATTTATATGTAGAAAGACAAATTAAGAGAAGGAGCAATGCTCTGGACTTTCATGTTGGTGAAGCTGTATTAACATGCCAAGTTGCCAGTTCACTGGACGAAGGGAGATTAAAAACTCAAGTACATAGCTCGCTAACAATAGCTTTAAATGCATATCACCAAAATACAATATAGAGGGATAGGTCCCACTTCTTCAGAAAGCACACTTTTGATCTGTTGGAGAAGCATGTTGAGGTGTATTTAACTCCATGACATTTTACTAAGACTGACATAGCCTGGTTTTTGTTGTATACTCTTTTATATATTCCAAATCTGATTTATTTATCTATTTTTTAGTAAAAGTGAAACTG
The DNA here is from genome assembly GCA_003457575.1 of Thermophis baileyi. Taxonomy (NCBI): domain Eukaryota; kingdom Metazoa; phylum Chordata; class Lepidosauria; order Squamata; family Dipsadidae; genus Thermophis; species Thermophis baileyi. Next base: position 6,772,248 of record QLTV01002694.1, read on the forward strand.
CAGCCAGTGGAATGTAAACTTAGAATAAGGGTACTAGTTTCACCATAAAGATCAAATGATTGGTTTGTTCCTAATAACATTTGCCTTTTGTTTTTATCCTAATTCCTAATTTATATCTCTCAGTTTTGGATGAGCTGAGCTTATCTCATAAAAACTAATAAGCATGTGAGAGGGGTTACTTCATTAATAACCTTTCAGGCCTTTAATCAGTTGGCAGTTGTCTACACATAATATTATGTGTAACTCTTTTTTCATTGTGTGAAAACATAGATAGGTGCATTCCCATACACTTTAGATTCAAATATATCCCTTCTACTCACAGATGTACATTTTTCTCTTAAACAATGCCATGTGTGCTTATGTATTATAAATTCTTAAGGCCTGAATAATTGTTGCTTAAAAGGTGAAGGAAAAGACTAGTATCCTGATAAATGGATTTGGTTTTTACACAGGCTTTAAAAATGCCATATTTTTTTTCAGATGAAAAGTTCAACAATCCAAGATTATATTCTGTAACTCCTGCATGGAAAAAGAAGCTTGAACTGAGCAAATGTTGCAGGAACAAGCCAATATTTTTTTTAAAGATACCTATTAGAATGGCTGTGCACGAGTAGTGTAGATTTGCAGACAGGTAGCTGAGTTAATTTGTTTCAACAAAAATAGGCAAGATGGTACTTCGATGACACCTTAAAATTTAATATCATTTTAGCAATATTTAGGTGTTTGAATTCATTAGAATAGAATAGAATAGAATAGAATAGAATAGAATAGAATAGAATAGAATAGAATAGAATAGAATAGAATAGAATAGAATAGAATTCTTTATTGGCCAAGTGTGATTGGACACACAAGGAATTTGTCTTTATAGCACTTAGACTTATATACCGCTTCATAGTGCTTTACAGCCCTCTCTAAGCGGTTCACAGAGTCAGCATATTGCCCCCAACAATCTGGGTCCTCATTTTACCCATCTCGGAAGGATGGAAGGCTGAGCCGACCTTGAGCCGGTGAGATTTGAACTGCTGAACTGCAGCTAGCAGTCAGCTGAAGTAGCCTGCAGTACTGCACTCTAACCACTG
>QLTV01002694.1:6781683-6821339 GCA_003457575.1 Thermophis baileyi
ACACACACACACACAAACACACACACACACACACACAGACACACACACACACGATTAAAAAGAAATCTTTAAAAAAATATTAAAAAATAACTTTTCTCTCTTTATAATCCAGAAAGAATGTTCACTTACCAAATAGAATTTTCTTATCCTGCTGCTCAGAAAATCTCTCTTTAGCTGCAAATTAATAAACATCCGAAAGTACAGAGGCCATATCAGATCAGGCTGAGCCAGCAAGATTCACTAGGACCAAAGGAGAAAAATGGTCAAACATGTTTTGCAGACCATTTGGGGGGAAAAGTGCTTGTGGAAAAAGAGGAAAAACTATAGTCTCTAGAACCTAATCCCTCAATTCCCATAGACTGAAAATCTCTTAACCATGATTTTACGTTGGAATACAATGTATTTGAATACAAAATATCACTATATCAGAGACCTTGGCAGATCTGAGGGAAATTCATTAACAAAAAGTACAGATAGTCCTCATTTATGCTACCACAATTGGGACTGGCAACTCTGTTGCTCATTGAAGTGGTTGCTAAATGGGAAATCGGGTGATCGTGACTTTATTTTCCTTTTGTCCCCCCCCCCACTTTGGAATTCTCCCCCTAATTTTGGGATAGCTAGAGTGAAACCTGAAACAGTTTCATACTTTGAAATGCTCTCCCTGTTTCTGGATAATTAATAAGAAAGGAAATAATGTTTGCATTTGCATTCATTGGAGATTACAAGAGAGCAAGAAAGCAAAAAACGTGGAATACACATCAAAAGCAATGCACTGGCACAGGCAGTCTGGAGCGTGTAACACAAACATCCTTGTGTATTTCCCGTTGTGTGCCTAATTACTCTCTTGTAATCCCTTCCTCTCCCATCTTTCTCCTTTACAAGTGGGAAAGAAAAGAAAAACAACTGATCAATCACAGGACAGCAAGTACTGTACTACCTGTAATGGCGATCATGTGACTGAGAAACAGCACCATCATAACTTCAAACGGTCACTGAATGAGACAATTGGTAAGCAAGGACTATCTGTACAATTTGTCCACTCTGAAAACCAAATAATGAAAGTAATTGACAAAGTGAGTAGTCTCTGCCTTGCAAGAACCGAAGGGACATTTACAGTATTATTTCTGTTTCTTGTAAATGCAATTCAAGATTTAGCATCAGCAGGAAAAAAAAACCCTGAATACATTATGCACACCTTCTAGCCCTGCATGTATATTTCATGGGTGGAGAGGAGAATAGGGGTTAAGGGAAGTGAGATACTTCTGTGAACCAGACTTCAGAGAAACTCTTCCTTCCTGGTCCTTGAAAGTCCCTTTGGGGCCCAGCCCTGTTACTTCAACTTGGTCCTATTTAATGCTTAATGCATCGATCTCGAATATTGAGCCAACTTAATAAAATTTAATGCAGTTGAACCAGTTCCAACCAGTTGAACCAAATGAATTTTCACTTTCTCCCAAATGCCGCTGAAAAGATTTTACTATAATAATAATAACTTTTGTGAGAAGGAAAAAGAAAAGGTTTGCACAAAGCTTTCAAGCTCCAGAGATTCTTGAGCAACTAAAGTAGAGGCAGAGAAAGCTATTTTAATATTTTATGTTTCTACCAAATCTTGGCCATGGTTTGAAAACCAGTCTGGCTTTTACTGCTATTACAATGTGTAGCTTTTGTCACTCAAGAATTCATAATAATCTGTTTTTTTTTTTTAAGTATTGCATTTTGTCTGTAGAAAACCAGAGATTTCTACTTAGGATAGTTTATTTACGCAGGTTGACAACATAGTTCTAGTGTGTGGTTTTAGGAGGAGGAGAAAACCTGGGCACAAATTGTATATAGTCCTTTGAGAATTAATTCTTACCAGATTACACTGTAAATAAAGTTAACTGTCATAAAATAAACACAGTTGTGGTGTGTGCCATGTGTTTTATAATTATTTTGTGGCTTCTTTTTTGTTTGTTTGTTTGTTCTTAGTGAATGGAAACATTCTGATAGTTCTGTGATGAAGTTTATATGTTACAGAAGTAAATTACAGTTAAACAATCAGTCAGATAGACATGTGAATTGGGTTAAGTGAATTTCTTTCCCTGTTTTTTCTTCTTTCTCTAGTTTTTTTTTTTAAACTTACTTTCTAACCATTTCTATAGCCGATCTTGAGACAGTATGTTTTTTTCTGGGATTTGTCTTTGCTATTGCTGAATGTTCAACAGTGAAACAACATTTTTTTAAAATTAAAAAAAATTAATTTAGGTTTTCTCCTCCTCCTAAAACCACACACTAGAACTATGTTGTCAACCTGCGTAAATAAACTATCCTAAGTAGAAATCTCTGGTTTTCTACAGACAAAATTAGGGCATTCCTAATTCAAACATATTCATTATCTTCCTTTTGAGGTAAGTGTTGGCATAGGGTTTATTTTCTGTCTCTCAATGGTCAAACTGAGAGGATGGGTGCCATGCTGGACCCAATAGCTTTTCTAGAGTAAAGGTAGCAGCAAGACACCCAGCCTGGTCTTTTGCCTGAAGCTGAGTTGACCTACAACAACCCAGACCATTCTTCTATTTGCATGCCTCTTTTCAGCCTTGTGTAGCTCCTGTAGTATAAAATTTTCTCACCCTTCAGAATTCCTTGTCCCAAACAGCACAACTCTTCTTCAAAGAAAGAAGGATTTTTCTATAGCTTTCTACAAAAGAAACAACTCCCACCCTCACTGTTGTTGTACACCACATATGGTTTTCTGCCAGATTCTTCTCCTACATAACTTCTATTTTTGGATAGCAGATTTATTGGACTTTTCCCTGTAGATATACAGGTCAGCCCAGATGCTTTTCATTTATAGCTTTGAACTACAGTGAAGATACCATAGTGTACAATGTACACTATTATACAATGAAGATACTACTTTTCCACCAACACCATTCCTGATGCTAGAATTTGCATGCTCTGTGGTCTTGCATTTTGTTTTACTCCATTGCTCCTTACCAACTTGGTAAGCTGGGGAAAACCAGCTTACCAACCAGCTGGGGAAAACCCCCGAAATATGGACTCATGCCATAAAGATCTTTAAAGGTTTTTCTCTAGTTTTTTTTTTTATTTAGATTACCTTCTAATCATGACCATAGCCAATCTTGAGACGGTATTTTTTTTTCTGGGATTTGTCTTTGCTATTGTTGAATGTTTAAACTAAAAGTGAAACAATTTTTTTAAATTATACATACAAATTGATGTTAAAATATTTTTGTGATCACTGTTGATCATCAACACCTTGAATTGGACTTGGAAGCAGACTGGCAACCAGTGCAGTTCGCGTAACAGCGGTTTTACTGGTTCTAGCTCCTCCATGAAGAAGGGAGTAAAGAAAGAAGTAAATAGAAAGAGAGATAGTGTAAAGGTAATGTAAAGTGTACAGGTAGTGTAAAGACTAGATGGGGCAAGGAAAAAGCAGATGTTCTGGGATGAAACTAATGTGTTGCACAGCATTACAGAAGTATCAACTGCTCCTTCCACACAAAAGCAAGACATTTTCAGCCTATTGTGTTTCATGGGTGAGAGAAAGAAATAGAAAATCTGAGCTGTGCTTTTACTATAAATATGACTTGCATTTAAGGCTTAACAATTGCTGATTTCTTTACTAGTGGCTTTTCTTGTTCTTGATATAAAACTAGCTTATTAAAAAGTGTCCTTGAATCCTTAACAGCAAGGCTTCTCATTCCATTAACCATTGGGGGAAAAGTTTGACTGGCTCTCAGGAAACTGTTGAACTCTGTCTTGGATTGGCTACAAAACAACAAACAAATCCCACCCATGAATTATTCAAAAACTTAGAGTTGAAGTGGTAGAACTGATTAAAATGATATTATTAAAATGATTAAAATCCTGGCAATAAACCAGTGTTTGGAGAATGTTTATTTTGATTACTTAACAACTGTATCCCATATAGTGGCTATTTGGATATCAAAGCTGTACAATAATAATAATTTCATATGCCTCCTGACTGTGAGCATTTTGCCATTTGTTTAAAACCAGAAAACAAAAAATAACGATACAGATGGCAGAATGGCAGAACTGGGTAGGAACAAAGGATATCTTATGCAGATTCAAGCCAATGATGATTACCTTTGCAGTGTGATAGAAACAAGGTACAAGCATTTGTTTCCAATGGATCCCAAATCTATAGATAAAATAGGGTAACTTGGACACATTTTTTTAAATTCCCAGCAGTAAAGCAATAAATGGAATTTCACCTTATTTTAGTTCTGTGCACCACAGAGCTCTGATTTCACTCCATATCTCTGGAGCTTTAGAATTTTATAAAAGCTGTTTTCTTGACCACTGATAGAGAAGGAAAGAGGGGAACAACTAAAAAAATATCTGATTTCACTAGTGTGTAGAACTGTGGCATTGCTATTTCAAAACTGGGAGTATTATTACTTTAAATTTGGACAAAATTTGTCCTAAAACAACACCAGGTTGCTAGCATTTCACTGTCTGAAATTTAATAAACAAGTTTAGCTCAAAATTTGGCAAGCTTGATTCCATCATACAGGTGGGATCCTTTCACCTCATAGGATTTTCTTCTGCTGAAAATGAGAGCAAAACAAAATTGTCATGATATATGTTTATCTCATAAAAGCAAATTAGATAAGTGAAACAGTCCTAGCCTGTCTGGACTGGACATCACACTGGGCATTTTATGGTTCAGTTAGGAGAAATAAGTATCCAGAGTTCTGGACAGACCTACAAACTGAATCCTAAGGAATGTGGAAATTTCTACTTGAAACTAGGATTAGATGAAACTACTTTTAAAAGTACTTTAAAAATCTTCAGTGGTCAGTGCATTGTCTCAAACATGCTTTTTCAAAAGGCAACTGGACTATGTTTTTTGTCTGAGGAAGAAGAAGACATTTCGCTTTTCATCCAAGAAGCTTCATCAGTTCTTGGCTGGATGAGGTGCGGGGGAGGAATGGAAGGGTTAGTTCTGACCAACTTGAACTAACTAGAACCATCAGAATTAATCCTTCCATTCCCCCCTCCCCTGCCACCAACCAACCAGAACTGATGAAGCTTCTTGGATGAGAAGCAAAATGTCTTCTTCTTCCTCAAGGAAAAAAAAAACATAGTCCAATTGCCTTTTGAAAAAGCACCTTTGATACAACTATGATCTGGATGACTGAGAATCTCCATAGACATTTGGTCAAAACATGGTTAACCCCAAATTTGCATTCTGAGCATCTGGTGGTATTCTTCATTGGAATAGAATGGAAAATAGACATAATGCCTTGGCTATGCTACACTATCAGCACTTTTTGATTGAATGCAATTATTTTGGAGAAAACACCAGTTGTCTCTAAAACTATATCTTAAAAAATTAGGGATGGCTGGTCCTTGTAGAAATTAAAAGTTTACCCCAAAGCAGCATGCCACTGCGTGTATGGAAACTGTTGCTATGGATGAAAATAAAGATTTTTGATAAATAAAGCTTGGTTTTTGATGGTGATCATGACATCACTCAACAGTGATAAGATTGATAATTGCTCGTGGCATCACTGAACTCAATGAAGAATGATTGGTAAGAAGAGGCAGTTCTGTACTTTAGGGAAACCATGAGAGAACTAACTTAAGGATGATCATTCATTCTTATAAGATTGGGAGCATGAAGGAACTTTTAAACAATTTCTAGGCATTTCTATAGATACAGATGTTATCTTCTGCCGTGGCATTTCCTGACCACAAAAGCAACTGAAACATATGGACTTTCTCTAACAGCTAAAGAACAAACATGCTACTACCCATTCTAAATTTTTAAAATCTGTAAAGTAGAACACAGTATCATGCTTCAATAGTTGTGGGAATAAGTCCTGCTAGAAAAACTTTCTTTTAGAAAAAAAAAAAGCCAGTTTGTTAAGTGATGTTGGATAAGTTCAGTGTTAACTCAGATGCCAAGAGATGTGTGTGCCAGATGTATATTACCCTAAATGCCAAAAACATTGATCATGCTAGAATTTACCAAGGGCAAGAAGAAAGTCTATGTGCTATCTCACATGTGTTATTGTATTAACCATTAGTGATCTGGCAACAGAAAAACCGAATGCTAATATCTGGATGTTATTCTTCCAGATATATCTCTACCTTGAAGAAAATGAGGTTTTAACAATCTTAACAAGGTTATACAATAATCAAACAGTCGTTTGTTTTGCAAAACTTGTACTTTCACATAATAGATCCTGATATTTTGTTTGGGGTTTGTTTGGTTTGATATTTTGTAGGTAATATTTGTTCTGGTTTTTTGTTTTGTTTTTTGTATGTATGTGCGATTTGTAGTATTATTTATTTGAACCTAATTTAAAGAGCATTACCATATGCCTTTGGATGTTCCATGCATCTGAGGTTGGTTGTAGAGCAAGTTCTTATGTTTTCTTTATTGTATACACTTTGCATTTGTTTTGGTAAAAATATTGCAACTGGTTCATTGCTCTCAAATTTGCCTGCCCAATACTTTACAGTGATGCTGACAATTCTGCCTGATTTGTATTAGTCTGTGTGCCATTGAGCTGATACAATGAGTTTTTAATACACCATCAGTAGAAGTAACAAAACGATATGTTAGCCATTCTATTGTAAATTATGTGTTGTAAAATAATGATGATGATGATGATGATGATGATGATGCAAGAGATTTAAGAAAAGTGTGTAGGATTATGTATGGGTATTATATACATTCACCGCCTTGAATTACTTATAAAGTAATAAAGGTGCAATAAAAATCTAATACAGAAATATGTTTCATATTTAAACCTACTTTTTAAGAAATTGATGGCATACTGTAGCACAATTTATGTTTTTAAATTGCATTTGTTCCAATTAGAATTAAATTAAATGCTTAAATATTCACCACTGAAATCCATGAAACCTAATTATTTTAAAATTGTTGGTTATAATGAAAGCCATACCAACCCATCTCCATTCGTGCCATAATCAGGAATATTTGGCAGCTAAATAATTATCTACCGGTAACTTTGACTGATGTTTAAAAAAAAACAACCCTTAATCATAAAAGCATAGATTACATGCTATAATCTCCATTTAAAAAAACATCTCTTAATTTATTTCTTTAAAAGTGAAGTTTTGCATAAAGTAGGCTTTGTGGACATTTATTACTTATTGGCAAGGTACTCAGTAGAAATTCCTACAGAAAAGATTCAGAATCTCAATCTCAGTGGCAATAGAAGTAATAAAATTTGTACCCCAGATTGTAGCTATTTCCTTGGGGGAGAGGTGATAAGTGAGTAAAATATGACAATGTGTGGCTTTTGTAGGTGGTTTGGCACACTTTTCTGTTGTTTCTGCAAATATATTATTCCCTTCGTATACTTTTAGTTTACCTCAGTGAGAACATATAATCATTAATGTGGTTATATTTGTGCTATGGAATATGAACCAATAGTGTCTAAAACAGAGGAATTCTTTTTTAAATCAGTCCTTTTCAAATTGGAATTTCATTAATTCACTATCAACCTGCACAAAAATATTATCTCTCCCACCACCATTTATTATTTCCCCTATTAAGCACAAACTTATCTGAAGACATTTCCTTGTTTTTCTCTTTTATTGTGCTTTACTCCTCATTTATTTTTGTCAGCTCCAGACCCATTCAGCATATGTTCCTCTATGAAAAGCCCTGAGGAAAAATTAAAAGGCTGCTGTTGCCAATTCATTGTTATTATTAAGAATCATAATTCACCTAGCAGTTATCTTGCCCCTTTCTCTGTTCTTATCTCAGCTTCTGGGATGTGACACTGCCTTCGTGATCGAGGCATTGCTCCAGTCTCGTCTCATCTCTCCCGCCTTAATTTGTAGCGAAGTGCTGCAAGTTTGGTGACAGGCAGTTGTTCGTGCTTGAATAACCCACAATTTGAATTCTACCGTTTGTGGCATCCATGTAATGCTTAGCAGTAGCTACAGCTGTTAACTATTCGCTTATAAATAATCTTCTTCCCCTCTCAACCTGTCTCCCAGGTAGTGTACCTGTCACCATTAATAACTCATTGGTAGCTCCCTTGCGATTTGGCCCATCACTTGTCATTCACACTAGAGCAATATTCTGGCCTGCTAGAGAAGTTCACAGAAGCCCCATCAGTTATTCACTCATTGCAGCAGCTGTATTATTTCAAGGACCTGACTTACGGGAAATTACATTGATACATTTCACAGGTAGGTAGTCGACTTTGTACCACTCTTAACTCCCATGCAGCTGAACACAAGCAAAGCTCCCATCTTTACAAAGTTCTTTGCCTTTTAAGAAACACCATATCGACTACCAGCATGAGCAATAAGCTTCATAGAGTTCTTTCTGACATTAGCTCTATTGATTTCAGTGATGTTACCCCAGTGGTTCGTATTGCCCATAATATAGCGTAATTAAGTTTATGTAATACTATATGATACACCACATTGATTGTGATGCTTTGCTGATTGCCCAGTGGGAATTAAAAGCAAAGTTTGTCTCACCTTCTAAAGAGCTTTGATAGTGCCATTTACCATTACCTGACCTTAGCTTTTTAGGAAGGGGAGGGGTGGAAATCTTTTTTCCCCAAGTATATTGCAGCACTTGTGAATTATAATAAAGTTTATATCCTTATTGTATTTTGTAGTAAGAAAAGCATGTTGAGTAGAGTGGGGCATGCAATCTTTCCAATAATTTGGACTTCAACGTTTATCTGCTCCAGCTAGAATAATCAAAGATTTGTGAGAGAATCAGTCAACAGCATCTGAAGGGCACCAGCCTGCAAGCCCTTGGGACAGATAGATAGGTAGAAAAATAGCAGTTCGATTGATTATTCGGGTAGATGAAATTATGGACAGACACTGAGGCACTGGAGATACGTTTTGAAGATCATAATAGGCTGTGTCAACATTTTTAAGGTATTTTTGATGTTTTTGATTTAGATTTTATTGCCTATTTTGTTATAGTCAGCAACATACAAATTAGTTGATTAAATAAAAAAAGTTTTATGTTCTCAGACAAAGAATATTGAATATGTTTTATTTATGTATTGAATATTTGGCCTGTAGATTGAAATATTAAAAGAATTTAAACCTTAAAACAATGGCTTCCTTCTCATCCTTTCTATCTACTCATCAAGCTGGCACTGAAGGTGGCCAAATAATATATTTATAAAACATTATACACGCCTGTGTAGAAGAGAATAATTTTCTTGGATAATTAAATGGTTAGCGGAAAGTGAAAATTATTTGGATATTTTTTTTTGTGCCAGAGTGCTTCTTGATTTGTATTTACTAGATTAAAAAAAATTGTGAACGTGTCAGAAATGGCAAATATGGCAACACATTTTAATTGAAAAGATGCTACTAGATAAAGTCTTATTGTTAGGCAGAGTAAAGTGATGGTCCAAAGAACAAGTATTTGAGATTATGTGGCAGACACATGTACTTTTCTCTTCTGCAAGAGTATCAGTTGCCAGTCAGGTTGCCTTAAAATTCCAGAAGGAGATACTTTGGATTTCTTCCCTACATGATGTTGGAAAAGAGAGAAACAGGAACCAGGTCTTTTCTGTGGCTACTCTCAGTCTTTGGTACAGTCTGTCTCTGTCCCAGTTTTGGATAGAACATATACTTCTTGCCTTCAGTAAAGCAATAATGATCATGGTTTTAACATGTCCCTTTTGGGGCTTAAGTGTTACTTCAGTTTTAAAACATTTTAGATTCAGTCAATTTCTATTTTCATTCTTTTTATTTTCATTCTTTCATTTCATTTCATTAATTTGGGGAATGGTTGCAATTCGTTGTTGAGGACATATTTTTTATATGAGCTGCCCAGAATCTTTTGAATGGAAATTGGATATAAATTGGTAGTCAGCATGGAGAAATGCCATCCAGTCCATCAATTGAACAAGCAATAAATGGCATGCTCATGACTGAAGTTAACTACAATTTATAGAAAGGGGAATTCCTTTCTGTAAAAATGGTTCTCAAATGAGCATGGTAATATACACTTAGATATTAGATGTTTTTTTCCAAATACCATGACATTTAAAGTACTCACAGTACATCAGAGGTGGGTTCCTACCGGTTCGGATTGGTTCTATAGAACCGTTAGTAACGTGGTGGCCTGGGTCGCTGGAACTGGCAGTGACCCAGGCCTGCCACGCCCCCGAGCCGGTTCTCTCGGCAGCGCCATAGGTGCCGCCATCTTGTTTTTTGCTTCTGCGCACGCGAAGCACCCACACGGCGCGTCCCTGAGCCAACCGGCAGTACCTGAATACGGAACCCACCCCTGCAGTACATGCTTAGTACTAAAGTACTTGGTACTAATGTATTTATAGTATTGTTTTTAAAATCTACCTAGTTTTTTATTGCAAGGTAAATTCAAGGTATCTTACAAGTTACAAAAATACCTTAAAAACAAACTGCAATGCAATGTATCCTGCAAAGAATTCAGTCATAAATAGAATAATAAAACCATACTTTGAACAATCATATTTTAATTGAATAGGTAAAAGAACATTGTGTCCAAGATGAGTTTCATCTAGAAAAACATTCCACAAAGTGAGATCCACTACAGAAAATGTCTTCTTCCTAGCAACTTTCCTTCATATGTTTAAATATGTTTAAGGAATCTGATGCAAGGTTTCAAAAACTGAATGGATTATGCAGAGAGAAATATTTGAAGGAAAGTAATCATTATCTAAAAGATGGAATCAGGGCCTTAAATTAATCCTGGAAACAATCAGATAACTAATGTATAACTTTCTAGAAATAAGTAAAAAATACAGTTTCATAAGAAGAAATACAATAATATCAATTTCCACTTTCTCTTAGTGAGGGTAAATTAGCCTGCTAACTGTTGGAATGTGAACTCTTTAAATTGTTTGCATTTCGGTAGTCATACGGTTATTTTATAATTCATTCTTTTTTGTGACTGAATTGATGCTGCTGTCTACCAGTGGATAATACGTACCTATGTGTACTCCATTGTATGTTTAATTTCAGATATGTCAGAGATATAGTCGCAAGGACCAGTAGAAAAATCTACTTACTGCTGAGTAGATTTTCTATAGATTTCTTAAAAGATAAAAATCTATACAAAATTTTGGTGAGCCATTTTGGGACTTAGATCTACTTTATTCGTAAGAGAGGGGGCTCCTTCATTTATCTTTCCTTAATTGTTAGAATTCTCTGTATGTTGATAACGGCAATGGATTATTTGCCAAGTGTTCTAATTCAGTGGTGCTCTTCAAGAGTATTCAAGTGACTATATCTCATAGCCCACGTGGACTACATTAAGAATTTGCACCACTGTTAGCATATGGGGAACAGATGGAAGGAGCTTCTCCCACAAGCCACCTCACACATTGAATGAAGTCCAATGCATCACTTATTTGAACCTTGTTCAGATTTTTAAGGGAAAGTTATAAACTACCTGCTTATTGCTTCAATCTAGTTTTCTTGCCATTATAGATTCTCAGGTTTTCTGAGATGAAAATGTTCACATTCAATCCCAAGGATTTTTTTCCCCATAATTTCTAGTTGTTAGGAGATCAGATATACACATACACACAAGGATCTCTATCTATTGTATGTGTCTGACACAAAGAAACTTGGTAGACAGTAAAACTTAAATAAATTTTAAATATAACTATTAAATGTTATTAAATGACATTTCATAATCAGGAAATGGCAACACCTTTTCCTTAAAAAAATCGCTATTCTAGCATAGTATATCATCCCAAAGCATTTTTATAAGAAAGGAAAAGTTTTCAATATTTCAATATAATGAGCCGAGGTGGCGCAGTGGTTAGAGTGCAGTACTGCAGGCTACTTCAGCTAACTGCTAGCTGCAGTTTGGCGGTTCAAATCTCACCGGCTCAAGGTTGACTCAGCCTTCCATCCTTCTGAGGTGGGTAAAATGAGGACCCAGATTGTTGGGGGCAATATGCTGACTCTGTGAACCGCTTAGAGAGGGCTGTAAAGCACTATGAAGCGGTATATAAGTCTAAGTGCTATTGCTATTGCTATCATTTAAGCATTCATGCACAATCGTTTCATGTACAATCATTTCATAGCTCCTATTTTGTTGCTAATTTTCTATGGATCCAACTGTGGAAAAGGGACAGATATACAAAGTATTTAGTGACAATGGATTGTCTGTTGGTAGCATATAGGCTTTATTATATCTCTTTCACACAGAATATTTGGTTCTGAAAGCTACGTATGGACACTTCTGGACATCATTGTCCATACTAATGGACAGTGGATGACAGAACATGGATGATGGGAAGTTCATGGTGGTGTTTTCCTGTTTGTTAGTTACATAAAAGCTTCTCTTAACTCTGAATCAATAATTAAGCATCTTAAGACTTTATTATAAATTTATGCGTACTCTGGAACAACTCACTGTCTATGTTTTCTCACTATTCTACATCTTCTAGAGCGTATGGGTGAATTATGATATCATTTTAATTGCTGTTCATTCACTTTCTCTCAGTTTGTGGCCATATCTTCCAAATGAGATGGCTTTCTAATGCTCCAATAGCATCGGGAGAATACACAAATAAGTAAAAGCTACATTTGTTTCTAATATAAATAATTTTATGTAAATATGGGAAAAATGAATTATTTGAGCCTCTCATGTCTTTCAGTAATTGTAGTCTTTGCATGCATCACAAGAGAGGAGATTCAACTCTATAACTGCTTCTTCTCATCTATCTGCATAATTTACTGTCTATATTAAAGAATTCCTTTTCTCTTTACATGGATCCAATTATTTGTAGTAGCCACATTTTATACATACATATATATATTGCGTTCCTCCTTCTCGCTCTCTGCTTAACTCAGCAAATTAACCATGTTGCTAGACATCATAGGGTTAATCAAGAACTAATCAGGTTTGTTCTTCTGGTATTTCCCAGCTGCTCTTCCAGAGAATATAAAGTGTTTTGGGAACAGATCCAAACCAGTGGATATTTAAGTGGGGGGAGGGGAAAGTTAGTTATAGAGTTTCATTCTCACCAAGTGCAATCCTATACACGTTTACCTAGAAATAACACCCATTGAATTAAATGGGACTCGGTGTAGGCTTGCATTCTTTGTTAACTTTTGTTTCCCTTTCGAAAGAAATTCTGCTGTTTGGTTTTCAACAATATACAAACATGCACTCAAAGACCAAAGGACCTCCAGGCCTTGGCTCCTAAAGCCAAGTTTATCAACTTTCCTCCGCCTTTTTTCTCTGTAAAAATCCAAAAGTGAAGTGTGAAAAGCATCAGAAAGCCTCCCTTGTGCCAGTGCAGCCTTTGAGTTGCTTGCCAACATTTTCATCTCTTCATATGTTTCTAGCTAAGGTCTAACATGGAACAAAAACCCGATAGCAATAGAGACCAGATGCTGCTATTCCTTCTCTGTCACTTGGCTGCTGAGCAGATGGAATTTATATCAATCGGGCATGCTTGAAGGAAGAGGCCATGGCAGCCAACATGTGGAACTGGGGCTGAGTGACATTTTTGCTAATGTTTTGTCCTTGTAGAACATTATGCTTCCTCTTTGCTTATGAGCTGTGGTTTTCCTGACTCAAATAAGGTTCCAAGCCCAGCTGGAATGGCTGTCTCTCCCTTCCTCCTCCCTTCCTGAAGGAGTGCTGGGAGCAATGGAGGAGGAGAAGGGCCTGAACAATGGAGCTCTTTATTAAATACCTGACATCTGCATGCAATGCACCCAAATCATTTTAGCCAAGCATTAAGAATTCACTGGGCATTACCAGTCCCTCTGTGTCTATTTCTGGAGCTTATTTGATTTATATAATGAACAAATGCCTCGGGCCAAAGGCTCATTTTGTTGGGTTGTTGGTGGGGTTTAAAAGATATTGTCATAGATCGTCCCAGGGGGAAAATATATATATGGAAAGCTAAGTGGGAAAGGGTGAGCAGGAAGCAAAATATTTTTATTGTCGTCTTTTGTTTTTTAAAAACAGAATAAAGGAAGATAGATAGAAAGAAAAGCTGTTCCAATACAAACATTTGCACCCAGCCACTTTAGAAATCCATTTGAAAAATGGTGACTGCAAACTAGTGTAGTACCTGCCTGGCAGAGATGCAAAAACTGACACAAAACTCTGATTTTCTACACACAGGTGTTTTGGGTGGGCAATAAGAAGGAATAAGATAACTCAGAAGCGACTTTGTAGAACGTTGTAGAACAGTAAGTAGTAACAAAAGGCCAGAGGCTGTATTGAGATCACCAAGACTTTTTAAAAGACCCACACATTTCCATTTCACCGAAAACCTGCTTGCCCACTGGATATATAAAATGAATTAAGGTATTATCTCTGAGCATCTTTGCAATTGCTTAAATGTTCAGGTCATGACAGAAAGGCTGAATTTTGGAATACCACAGCTTGCTTTACAAAAGCCTTTTGGCCATAGGGAATTAGGTGTGTGTGTGTGTGTGTGTGTGTGTGTGTGTGTGTGTGTGTGTGTGTAGATATGCACCAGAGGAGTTCTAATGCAGCACTCTGATATTAGCAATTCCTGTTATATTATATTATTTACCATCTACTCACCACTTCCACTGAATGCAAAATAATTGCTACATGTAAATGTCTGTAAAGACAGCAAAGTCCACATTTTGGACAGAGAGGACCACTGGTTTGAAAGAGGGGTCAAAGAGGCCATCTATGTCAAAACTGAACAGCCCCTCTCTCAACTGAGAGGGAGGGATATGACATCATCTATCTCCAGTCTACAACACAGTCCTTTCAACAGTTTCAAGAAGGCTCCACACCCATTTGCACTACTCAGGTGACCCTGAGGACACAGATAAACCTCCAAATGGCCTCAACGACTCTCTAAAAGAATGCAAATGACCAGCTGTCTGCAAGGAGTATAAATCCTTCCATTCCCCACCATAGAGTCAGAGCTGAAGAAGCTTCTTGGATGAGAAGCGAAATGTCTTCAAAGAAAAAACAAAAAAGTCCTCTTGAAAAAGCACCTTTGAGTGCTACATGTAAATCTCTACAATCAGCTATTTTATTTACTTCTTTCTCTAGCTCCCATTTTTTTCCTTAGTTTCCCCCCCCCCCACCTCCTGATTGTGAGTTCACAAGATTAAGTTTGCTTGTCGATCATTTGGGAAGGTATCCCTGTAATTCTCCTCAGGAGCTCATTTATCATAACCTCAATCCCACTTTTAGCTTCTCTTTTTTTCTTCTGAAGAATCAGTTTTGATTGGATATTATCTACCTATATTACCATCACTGTTTTAACAGGGTTTTTTTTAAAAACCAATTTGTGTCGTTCTCTAGATATAAATTCTCCTTTTTAGGTTTTTCTTTTTGTGTGTGTGGGAGTCTGTTGTTACATTAGAGAAATGACACCAAGTAGAAAGGACAAAGTTGGCCCCAGTTTACGTTGAATCTGAATTGTCTTAATTCTAGTGTATGTGAGTGAATGTGTGTTTGCTTTAACATTCCAGAGATTTGTGTATTGTGAACTAAACTTGGAAAGCACATTAATAAGGTTTTTTTTTATTAATGGAGACGGAAGAGAAGGACAAAATGGGGCTGATTCATATAATGCTACTATAGATTCTTCTAAATGGTTTCCCAGTCCATTTTTCCATCAACAACAATGCTAGCCTTGTCTGAGACTCAAATTTTCAAACAGAACAGAATATTCAAATTTTTAAAAGGAACAAATGCCACACATGCAACAGTCCAGAAATGTGTCTTTTGCAACTGCGCACATTTTTTTTTTACAAGCATGCAAACTGTAGATATTTATGAAAAGGCATCCTCTTTCTGTCATTTATAGAGCTAGAATTTATTTTCACAACAGGATTTAGTTTCTGAGTACAGTGATCTGCGGGAGAGTTAGGGCCCAATTTGGCATTCTTTGTTTGATTAGTTGTAATTGAGGCTGCCGTTTTGGTATCTGGATGCTTTGTGGACACACGCTCGTCTCGCTGGAGTTTGCACCTTGAGATCATAACAGATTTTTCTGTTTGGAGAAAGGCGGCAACCGGCTTGGACAGGGGAATGCAACTGGTTTCTGTGTTTTCTCTTTGAAGTTTCCTGCCATCTTCTGAAGGAACCGCATTCTAATTGCTTCCTTAAAGTACAAATCTCGGGCAAATGTTTCAGGGAGCGTGTTTGTTCACTGAAAGCACAGTTCTAGTTAATAGCTCTCGTCTATCTTTCCTGCAATTAAGAGGTGGGGAACGAAGCTTCCTTTGGGGAAAATACTTAGTATTTGATATGACTTCTAATAGGATTCAACACATGACATGGTCAGCAGGTGGGATTTCATTGCCCTGGGAGAATTGGGTGCACATTCAAGCTTTTTTCCTTTGATGTTTACAGAGGTAAACAGGGCTTTTTACAGTTGATCTCTACCTGTTGATAATATCTGCAAAACGTTTTGGAGGAATGGAGACCTGAGAACATTATTCTTCTGTTGTTTTGATAGAACCTGTCAGATAAGAGATGATGCTGGGAAGAATTAAGATTTCAGAATATTGGCAACATTATAAATATATGCCCTCAAGCCTCTAACAATAATGCTTAACAGTAAAAAAAAAAATCTCCACCAAATTATTTTTATTACTTTAAAAAATGGAATTTTTATGATAACAAAACTTTTGTGAAGTATAATTAAAGCTCATGTACATACAAATACCACCGATGCTTTTAGAAACTGAAAGTATGCTGTGTATGTGTATTCTACTAAGATGCTGTTGAAATGGGATAACACAGGTTTTTTCTTTCTTTTTGTTCCCCTACAAATCCATGGGTACCTAATTATGCAATGTTATATTAGTAAGAAGAAATAATATTTTTTTAAAAAAAATAAATAGTATATTAACACAGGTGGGTTTTTGTATTTTTTTTAATTAAAAAGCAGTTTGTGTTTATTTTTAATTGCTGATATCCACCCAGGACTTCTTTCGTATTTTAATATTCTAAAAAATTCTTGCCACATTCCTGATAGGTATCTCTGGAAGAACCACAGATTTCTGTATTAATTGGTTCTGCTCCAGTAAAATATCCATGAAAGCAAAACCCTCAAATCCAGGGAGGAATTCAGAAGATGAGGATTTTATAAGCATTCTTGGGGGGAAGGAGTTTTTAAAGGTTATTTTGATTGTTTATCAAGATAATTATTTCCCATCAATTGTATATATTTTTTCTTTAATACTTCCCCATTTTATTGGTGCAAATACCTGGTCTGGTTGCTCAGCTGATATGCAGCTGAGCTTTCGCAATCCACCCTGCAATTAGGATGGTTACAGCACTGATATTTTGTCACATTAGACAGATACGATTGCAGTGTCTGCATGATATCTGGACAGGTATCAATTCTCCCCCCCCCCCCCCCCCCCGTGTCTTGTCTGTTCTCGGTTTCTAGCATAGAAGGCAGCATCAGCCCACTCAAAGCTTTTGCCAGTTTGTGAAACTCACATCAGTCACAATTTCCTTCTACCTTTGAGATGGCAAGCAATTTCTGATGGCAGGTAGAATACAAGTCCTGAAAAGACTGTGGCTGGACGTGGCAGCAACCCAATATATATATCTGGATGGCACTAGGTTGGGAAAGAGTGACCTCTCATTTGTGTCTAGTTTTCTGTTGCACTTCAATACACAGAAGAAACAGTCATTTCAATATACGGATATATAAATCTTTTCATAATCCTGAGTTCATCTACCTCACTGTTGGCATCATACAGTATACAGCATGTGCCCCTTTCCCTGGTACAACTGTGCATAAACTTAATAAATCTGAATCTTATCTGACTCTGTAGCCTTCAGTGTGATTTCAAAGAATGCTTGTCATTCCAGATTGCCTGCAGAATCTCAGATAGGTTTGGAAGCCAGCTCCCAAATTTTCCAGCTATGACACAGAGGGTGATTTAGCCTCTCTTGAGACCCGTGCTATGTTTCACTGACAGTGTGTCACTTCTCCTTTGTTTCAGTTGTGTCAGGATGACACGGTACAACATGAAGCAGTGTAACTTGATCTAGCACATACTAGTACCAAACGTAAACAAAAATGTGCTCTGGTGTCTGTCTTTTCCTGGAATCCCTGCCTCTCATCGCTTAAATCTTCTTTTCTGAGTCATATTAAAATCACTGCTAACTTCTATTTTTTTGATTCTGATTTAAACCAAATATGGTTTAGCTATTGTAAGTGTCCAAGGAGCCTTATTACCATGCACCTCTCAGAATGCAGGTTTCATTCAAATTACATTGCTTTTCAGGAAGAAATCTCTGCCTACCATTTTTGATATGGAAAAAGTTAAAACGTTTTGCCAAAGCACATACAGAATTGTTATTTTTGCAGTCATTCAGCTTTGATCTTAAATGAATATTAAAATAGAACGAGCTTCTCTCTAAACTTTATGTTTCGAAAAGATTTAATATTATAATGGCCAATGAAACTCTTGCTTGTGTGTGGTCATTAAGGGTCCTTATTTGCATGAATAATGCTCTCAAAATGAATAATACAACAATAAACATCAAGGTCCCACTCAGGGCCACCATCCATGCTTTCAAAGTTCTTTCAAGCTATTAGAAAAATTTACAGATGAATTTGCATGGGTCAATTTGTACAGAAGGGTTATTGCCATGGAATAGCTATTTCCTCTCTTCTCTGCTAACCCCTCCCAGCTGCCACCCTTCTTTTTAAGAGACAAAGAAATACTTGCTTAGAGTGGTTTGCAGCCACTGGGGATAGTCAGAAGGAAGTGAAAGTTGGCAGTATTTTTCCATTTTCATGTTTATTGCCCAAATGGGAGATTCCTGAAGATCCAAGTCACCACTACCTCTTTTCACATTGTACCTATAACTTTATTTTCAGCATGGAGAGCCTGCTGGCAATTGCATTACACATCATCATCCAGTTTGGGGTGATGAATGTTTTTATTTTAAACGGTATGCATGTATATCAGTGTGACTATCCTGCATGCCTGTCGGAAAATAGATAGATCATTCCCCAAATCTAGAGAAAGTTAAACTTTTCCTTGGTTGTCTTTCCTCTGCCCCACCCATCCAAATTTCTGAAAACATCAGCTACCTCTTGAGGATATGCAGTCAAGTTAACTTGCTACTCATTTTGTGCAGTTTCCCTTTTAGATTTGAAAACTTACTAGCCCAAATGCTTCTTACAATTTGCCTTAATCAAATCTCACTAGTCTATTGACTTACATAAGATTAAGATCCCACAATTAGAAAAGCAGAGCGACATGCTCCTTTAGGTCCTTCTCTTTTTCCTCATATCCATATGCTTATCAAGCTATCAATGCTAAAAGAATTTGTAGTACAGTAACATTAAAGGGGTTGTCACTTCTATTACTCTACAGAAATAATAGTCTATGCTGATGTAAGATTAAATAAAAATTGTTTTATTTTACATAGCTTCCTTCAAAACTCAAGAAGGGTAAGAGGTGTTTATTTGCAATATCCGAATGTAAACTGTAAGGAGAAAATATTCCCCCCCCCCCCCCGTTAAGTATGCCTGTTAAGTAACATCTTCTTGCTTAAGTTTACTACAGCGAACAATCTTTGGCAGGAGAGGTTTTTTTCCATTTTTGGTAGCAGCAGTCCAATTCTCTTTTGGACATATTTTCTTCTGAATTTCCCATTATCTCTCAAACCTGTTTCATGTTATCATTGTCAGATTCTTCTTCTTTGGATTCTTTTTAGACACACACACACACACACACACACACACACACACACACACACACACACACACACCCCACATGCACAAAGAAGCCAGGCATGGAACTGAGAGTCATATGGTTATGATTTTTGGTATGTCAAGACTCTGTATTTTTGTATTATTATTTTTTTAGTTGTGGGGGGTGGGTGGGGAAGGCTTGAAAAAGATCCCTTTCTTTGGGCAGCAAACGTGTTGCAGACACATCAAAGCGAACGTGTGCTAGATCAAGGTGATTTCACTCCCAGCGCCCCCCCCCCATCACATCCTTGCCAGCTGTAGTGTTTATGATTAGAGGCAGACGTTCCAGACACCTTAGAGTCTTCAGTGAACATCAGATCTTTAACAGGATCCATCCCAACTGAGTGACACTAAACAGACGGCTGGAGAGGAGATGGTGGGGTTGGAGCAGATGGGGGTGGGTGGGTGGGTGGATCTTTTTGGCACTCCAGGCACTCAGAAGCCAGGCTTTATAACAAACTCTGCTAATGCCAGGTTGTTTTTTTTACGTTGCCCAGAGGCCCTGTTTATTGGCGTTGAGGATGGTGTGTTTATTAGCATAGGAGATGCTTAGAGCTCACCCAATGCTACTATTGACCCTCTTACAAGGAGTGCGGAATTTGCACAGCACTCCTGTGAGAAGACGTTGCTCATCTTTGAAGCTGCTTCTCTACCTTCTCCTATCAGCTGTATCCCACCGGCTTCCTGAGGCTGACACAATTCTCCTCTCCAATCTTATCCTTTGCTCTCTGCAGCTAACTGCTCTTAATTCCCCTCAGATGATTTCAACAGAAGAAACATTAATACTTGTTTACTGATCCTGTTGACATATGAATTCTGAGAATGGCAGTCTCAGTTGCCTTAGACTGTAACTGCGGATTCTGGGGTAGAAGCACTGTTGTTGTAAGGCTTGTATGCAGTTCTTTTGGTCTCACAATAAACTCTGATCAAATCAGAAATCTTCCTTCCAGATTTCTAACATTCTGACAATCCATGAAACAGATGAAACAATTGAATAAGAGTGTTGATCATTCCCATCAATACCAAAATTATAACGTTCATCAGTTCCAGAGCTATTGATTGTCCTTTGCTCTGAGAGTCAAAACTACGTCACCATGCGTGACACAAATATTTCTTCCAATTTTTTTAAATCCTATATTTGGTCTACTACTTTTTAATATTCCTAACAAAGTATTTATCTGAAATAGGACCGCAGTTTTTGTTAGACTCAAATATTAATTAACCACAATAATTGTTCCTAATCTAATTAAATAATACATTATCAACTAGATCCATAAAGAAAACCATCAATTTACAATTTAAATCCTAGATACTTTTACAAACAAATTTTGTCTTGCTTCTCAAGCAATGTATTCTCTTCCTATATGTTTTATATTTAATGCTTGATCAGATTTTTATAGAATGCTGCCTATCTACTGATGAGGGAAACCATTTTCTTCTTCTTTATTTAAAGTTTGAATGTTGTCCTGACTTCAATCGCCATTCACTGTCTTGACTTGGATCAGGGTTACCATTTTATCTTTTTTATACTTTTTTTGAAAAGTGAGAAAGGGAAAGTGTGTGAGATAGAAAAAGAGAAGAAAAAGATTATATTTGGTATTTTGGAAGTTTTGCCATGCAATCACTAATATTGATTAGTTTACAATAGTTAGTGAAGTATTTGTTATACTTCACTAACAAATTCAGATTTATTTATTTTTAAAAAAAGAGTAAGTGACCTTATCACTGTTAAGTCTTTAGAAAGTAGAAGATGGGATTTGAAAAAAGCAATATGTTTTAGAGCCAGCCTATTGTGAATTGAAGATTCTGCAGATAAATGTTAATCAGCCAAGACCAAATATACATTTATTCTTAGTCTTCCATCTGAGTCCATATTGTAAGACAGGATATTCTGCCCATGTTCCATGCCTTTATCATTTCTCTCATCTCAGCAAGAACGCCATGTTCCTTGTATGAACAACCTGAGCTTATACAGTCAGCTATTCTTTCAAAACACCTAGCACCCACTTACATGGTTCCAAAAAAGGGACCAGAAAAATCAGTTGGAACATTAATTAGACTGAAATCTTTTAATTAAGAAAGATCACCCAAAACGTATTCTGTGCTGTAGGGTAACAGTTTTAAGTATAGTCCTCCTCTGATTCTTAGCATCCAAGTTATTATTATCATACACACAACATACTGTTAATAACCCTAACATAACTAGGACTGGCAACTTAATCCTTAAAATAATTAATAAGCTTCTCATTGTAATAGCATTGTTATTTCCTGGCTGATCTCAAACTTTAAACAGCAGGACACAACACAGGATTATTAAAAAGATAACCATCTTCATTACTATCAAGCTTAGCTTTGATTTAAGCCATAATTTAATGGTACAGTTAAAACATCCTAAATAAAAATTGGGATGAACTAACACTGAAACTCGTTGACAAGACCATGTTCCCACTGACCAGAATATGGAAATGGAAGTAAAAAAAAAGATGAGAGACTGTTGTGCTATTATTCGGCCAACCAGATTTGGACTGCAAAATGTGGTTAACTATCAGATGACAGTAAAAAATATTGAAGACTTTAATTCTTGCTGCCATCAATTGTTGTCAGGGTTTTTGCAGCCCAGATCATGTAACCCTGGTTACTATATTGTCTTGTTGGAACACAATACATATTTCCTTTTCTTTCCCAGTGCTCCTAGGAGGAAATAATAAGTTACACAACTTCAAGAACTGATTTATATTGCTTCCTTGTTTTGAGATGTGGGGGAGGGTTTCACACTATGCTTAAGTCTTGTAAAATCTTCTTTTGGGCCTTTCCAAGATTCAGATAATACAGAAATAGAGCTAAATACCTATATACTTTCCTCAAATCCCCTGATGATCCCAGCAGCTTGATGTAAATGTTCCAAGGATCATTCGTTACAATTAGTACTCAGTAAAATAAAATACAGTATTTTGTAAAAGCTGCTTGGTGTGAATATTCTCATTTTCCCTTTTCAAGCTCTTCTTTTATATTACATCCAGTGGTGGCACAGAATGGATTAAAATTAAACTTTCTGTGATTCTTATTAAACTTTCCAAGAAAAGGGCTCCCTTGATCCAAAGGGCTGCTGATAAATGTAATGTTTCCTTTTTCAAAAGGCAATTGGACTTTGTTTTTGTTTTTTGAAGACATTTCGCTTCCCATCCAAGAAGTCCAGTTGCCTTTTGAAAAAGCACCTTTGGGACCACTATGACCTGAATGGCTGAGAATCTCCATAGACACTGATGCCCTAACAGAAATTGTTTTGTGAGGTTATCTTCACAATTATTCTGTCAAATAAACAAATTTCCCCTAACCTTAGTACTTGCTCACTTTTTATGTGATGGCTCCATTTAGTATATCTGCTATTGGTTAAAGCACCAGGTTGAAAACCAGGAGACCATGATTTCTAGTTCCCCCCTTAGCCATGAAAGCCAGCTGGATAATATTGGGCCAGTCATTCTCTCTCAGCCCAACTCACTTCACAGGATTGTTGTTGTGGGGACAATAGGAGAAGGAAGGTGTTGTTGGATATGTTTGCTGCCTTGAGTTATTTGTAAAAATAATAAAGGTGGGATATTAAATCAATATCACTAGCTCACTCAATCAATCCTCTTCCAGTTGGAGAAGTTAAAACACCCCACAACTGGATACCTGAGCAGGAAGATGCCACAGCACTTCCCATTCAGGTACATGAGTTTTGGTGTCTTCCACAGGCAGAAGTACCAAGGGAGAAATATCTACTAAAACAGGGTAGGTAAGAAAAGCCAATTGTCAGATAATGGAAGTGACTGAAGCCCTTGAAGCTGAATTTAATTTTCTGTTTCAGGTGTCTAAAAAGTGAATTATAAAGGAAAGTCCTCAGCTATCTTTTTCCTACCTTATGGCTTTTTTTGGCTTGCGTTTGAAGCCTCGACAGAAACTGCATACTGTACATTACTGCTGAAGTAAATTATACAAATTTAGCACCAATTACCATGATTCACTTTCTAGAGATGTTAATGCCTTTTAAGGCACTGCATTCCTACAGAGCCAGCTATGGAACATCTGGTCACTTGTAACAGGAGTCTCCAACCCCTGGACCACAGACCAGTATCAGTCCATGGCCTGTTAGGAACCGGGTCACACAGCTTGAGGTTGAGTGGTGGGCTAGCAAGTGAAACCAAATCCATCTCTCCCCCCCCCTCCCAAAGTTTGTGGAAAAATTGTCTTACATGAAACCAGTCCCTGGTAACAAAAAAGTTGAGGACTGCTGATTTACAACACCGATTTTCACTTTTTTTTCTTGCTATCTCACAAAGATGCATACTTCTACCCAGGTACTTGCTTTTTTTTAAAGAAAGTAATTTTCATTACTTTCTTAAATTGGACATAGCTTTTCTAACACATTGTTAGATAACAGCCATTATTAGAAGCCTATAATATTTATTTGTAAAAATGTTTTAACTTTTACAATGTTATTTGCTTGTTATTTCAAACAAATAATCTTTGTAAATTCCTGAGTAAGAGAGATTTGTGTTTTTGCTAAGACTGAATTGCAATCCTTCATAAGGAAATGTCTGTGGTGAATCAGAGTATACTTCTACTTTCATATTTCAGTGCACTGGGAAACAAAATAATATGAAGATAGTGTCTTTAAAGTTTTGCATCAAGTTCACCATAGTAAGTCAAATTTTAGAGCATTCCTTTTCTACAACTTAACTTGACTGTATCACACATGATGTGTTTTTTCTGTGTGTGGTCCTTTCCCCCCCACTCTTTCTCTTCTTTTTTCCCCTGGAAGGTATATGCATAATTGGACAAGGCATTTTGGAGATAGAAATATTTGAAAACTAGTGGTGTGGTTTCCCCTTTACTTTTTGATAAATGTTCTGAAGTGTTGTGTGGGGGGAGGGAATGAGTCGCTTCAAACATTTATTAATAAGTTGGAAAATTCTTTATCTAGTTGATTAATCTTTCTTAGTTGAGGGAACTGAATCTCTTTGAAGATTCTGGAGAAGACTCAAAGGCTAATTTTAGAATCATCTGCCATGGACTTTTGAACTCTATAGTAATATATCTGAAAGAAGAACCAAGTGATTTCATTTTGCAAAATTTCCAGGGTGGCTCTTCAGCTTTTGCTGCTTCATATTGTTAAGTGGCCACTTAACAAAACTTAAAACATTCAGTGTATGTAATACCCACAGTGTGTATGTGTATGTATTTATACATCATGCTTTATGTCATTTTGTAATTCTTTCAGGCGTTGCCCTTTGCCCAGACTTTCTGGAAAATTAAAATATCTGGAGTAGAAGCAGAAGAGAAAAAAATATGCACACACATTATGAGTGAGTTAAATAGATGGACTTCTCCCTGGAAAGAACTATCAATTTTTCTTTACTAATTGATAGGGCCTTTCTGATTTCCATCTAACCCCAACAAATGTGCTCTGGCAACATCTGTTTTAAAGTAGTCATAGTTTTATATAGTATGTGCTTCTATCTAAGTGCAGTACAAGACCCATTTTCACCCCACAAAAGCTAATGTGTGATGTAGGTTGGGTCAGGAGAGAGGCTGGCCCCAAATACCAAGACTCAGGATGGACTAGAAGCTGAATTTCCCTGCTTCTAGTCCAATGCTTCAGCTACTGCACCAAACTGTCTTTATAGTATTTTACACTGTGGCTCCATGACATTGTCTTCATTTCATTTTCAGCTATGAGTAAGACAATCTTAAGTCATCGTTAACTGTATCAGTGCTGAAGTCCTGTTTTCCTTCTTATTCCAACACCATCCAAGTGCCGCTTCCAAGGCATACACAATTTGTTGAGGTTTGTTATCTTGGAGAAAAGTCTAATGACAGCAGAATTGAAACAGAGGCAGGAGAAGCAGATTAAGGGTTGGTAAAGGAGACTCCCTACTTCCTTTGTGGCCCAGGGAACTTCAACTCAGCAGTGGGGAGAAAGCCAATAAATTTCCTAAAGCATTTATAACTTCTATAAAACTTCTTCCAACTAAAAATTGAGATAAAGAGGAAATACCAGAAAGATTCTAAATAGCCTTGATATCAATATTTTAGATGGTAGAGGGAATGATGCTTATGAGTAACGACTCACTTCATCAGCCATGATGGTTTACAGTGTTGGCATAAATAACCCTTGTTGATACTAGCTTTATCAAGACTTATGGCAACCTTGGCCATAATTAACCCCCCCAAATGTTGCATAAACAAAGAGCAGAATTTAGTGGCTTTTGTTTACTTTATAAAGTCTCTTTGAAAATATTGTGAAATGTTACCATAGATAACCCAGGCTCCTTATCATCTAGCCAGGCGATCAGTTTTTAGATTTTAGTTTTCTTTCTTGTAGCCAGTGATATTGTTTATACTTAAATTATCTTTTAGGCTGTCAAGTTTCTTGGTTTTGTTTTTCAAGATTTGAAAGAAATGTTAGGATGATGACACTGGTTATAAAGTGGTATTTATTTGCTTATCTCAGATGCCTATTCTACCATCTCAATCTTAACAGGCAGGTCTGCTAGTTTTGCCTGAAAGTACCATTGTACATATCTAGATGAAAGTGTAAAGCAGAGAACATTTTTTTCCTAGTCACAGTTTCATAAGTCAAAAGGAGATGCTGGAAATTTAAACCAAAAAGTGGAATATTAAATGATAATACATTACAACATTCCTGTGTTATTCTTGCCTTTTCTTTGTGTGGTTATAACTCCTGGCCAAGCAATAACTCCTCTAAGACATAAACAGTTTTTTAGTAGATACTGCATTGAAATACAAGCAATTTTGATCTTTTAATACCTTCTGTCAATATTTGCAATTTTCAGTTGTCTACATTGACTTTCTCTGTTTTTTATACAATTGTTTTGGTCTTTGATGCTTAAAATTATAAATATCTAAATTACATACTTCATCCTTTCCCCACATTTCAAAATATGTATGCACTACTAAATATAATAATGGTTGCTGGGACAAGATGTGATTGTCCACTAAAACTGAAGATATGCAGATTGAAGGATAAAAAGTTGTTTTTTTCCAGAATTAATCAATTAGAATGTCTGCGGAGATTCTCAGTCATCCAGGTCATGGTTGTCCCAAAGGTGCTTTTTTCAAGAGGCAACTGGACTTTCTGGTTTTTCTTTGAAGACGTTTAGCTTCTTCAGCTTCAAAGAAAAACCAGAAAGTCCAGTTGCCTCTTGAAAAAGCACCTTTGGGACAATCAATTAGAATAGAGCTGGGAGACATCTTGAAGGTCTTCTAGTCCAACCCCCTGCTCAAGCAGGAAACCCTATACCATTTCAGACAAGTGGCTGTCCAGTCTCTTCTTAAAAACCTCCAGGAATGAAGCATCCACAACTTCTGAAGGCAAGCTGTTCCAGTGGTTAATTGTTCTCATTGTCAGGAAGGTTCTCCTTAATTCCAGGTTGCTTCTCACCTTGGTTAGCTTCCATCCATTGTTTCTTGTCTTGCCTTCTGGTGTTTTGGAAAATAAGTTGACCCCCTCTTCTTTGTGGCAACCTCTAAAATACTGGAATACTGCTACCATGTCACCCCTAGTCCTTCTTTTCTCTAAACTAGCCATATCCAATTCCTGTTCTTCACATGTTTTAGTCTCCAGGCCTTTAATCATCTTAGTTGCTGTTCTTTGTACTTTTTCCAAAAGTGCAGAGGTCTTTGAAGTACAGGTCCTTTCAGATGGGTAGACTTGAATTCTCAGAATCCTTCAGCCAGTGTGGCAATTGCTTAAATTTCTGGAAATTAATGACTGCATAAATGGAGAACACACAGATTGGGTGAAGAGGTCTAATATTGTAGAAAGTCATGAATGTCCTGTTTAATCTTATTTACAGATTCAGCTTTTTGATGTTCCAAACTTAACAAACCCATTGCAGATGACTGAAGGTTGATGTCAAATGCTGACATTAAAAGTATTTTCTTGAACAATATTCTAGGATTGAATAATGTTATTCATAAATATATTCATCTGTCTTAACTGACTGAAGGAGTGAAAGTGGGACGTCATGCCACAGCAGATCACATTAGAGTAGTCATTCAATAGAGACAGAGTTAAGTGCACTTAATTCAATATTGGATTGTGTCCAGTCTTGCTTTAGGATCCAAAAAACCTACTTGAGGCATGAATTCGCTTTTGACACTAAAAGCCGGGAGAATGTGTCAGCAGGGAATGCTATTGAAAACAGCTTCTTTTGGTAAGCAATTCCCCCTCTAGTTATAATGGGTTGAATCATTGCTAGAGCAAGATCCAGGTTCCCACTGAGCCATAAAGCTTATTGTGGGTGTTTAAGAAGGGCATTTTTATGGCAACATTATGAAGAAGGTCTAGATAGAAAACAATGTCATGTTGGTCTCTTTGGTCAAAAGGATATGAAGTAATGAATAAGTCCTCAGAGTCTATATTCTTTAAGTTTATTTATTTATGCTGTCTGTTAAAATAGAACTTTCTCCAAAGTAGCTTACATAACACTTAAAATAGTGACCAAAAGTTAAATGTAAAATTATGGTATACAATATATCTGAATATGAAGCACTCAGTTCAACTAATAAATAAATAATGAAGTAATAAAAGATAGCAATTCAGAACAGCTCCAAAAATAAGGGTCCAAGTAGCAGTGATAATTAATTAATTTAAAATTTATTAATTTTTAATAAAATTCATTCCAACTTTGAACTAAAATGGAGAAATAAAATTGTCTGCCTAAACTTTAAAAACCAGAAACCATGGGAGAATCCCCGGGACAGAGCTTCTGGGTAAATAGGAAAAGGACACCCACATCGTGGACAACCAAAAATATATTAAATATTCAGAGCTAATAAAATACAAAATTGGATGCATGAAAATGGATACTTTAAGCTGCAACTTAGGTCTGACTCACACTTGTCCAGTTAATCACACGGAGAGGACAGTGTGCTGTAGACAGCACATCTGTGGTTGAAATGATTATTTATCGTGGGGTAAATTCAACTTTCTTTGCTTTTAAATAGAAACAATGAATAAAGTAGACAAATTCCACACTGAAGTATATTTCAAGTTATCTGCCTGTTTATTCTTTCCACATCTCTACTGGGCCTTGATATAAAGAATCAGCTGATCTTCTGAATTAGAGAAGAAGGAACAAGCCAACTTCATAGTATTCTGGAAAAAAAATTAAAGGTCATTTAAACAATTACCATCATTCTTAAAGAGAACAAGAAGGTAGTACAGCAAGTGACTCATTCTTCTTCAGTGTCCTCCACAACTGTTCTGACATTTTAAGCAAATACTCATATCCCATCAAACATATTGAAAGAGAATAAATCAAATATAGTAATTTACAACCATATGTGTACCTGTAAAAATGAGGAACAGGCCATGCTGTATATTCTTCCTTTTTTTTTTTTTTAACCAGCTCACTTGGATGAAGAAAGGAATTTGGCTTATACTGAGTTGGATCAATCAAGAATATTTGGTTATTTTACAGAGTGGCACAAATCTGACAAATAGATATTGCTAAAGAGATGTGTTTTGTTTTGTTTTTCTATGCTTTTTTTTATGTTCTCTTTAACTATCCAGGGGTACAGTCCCAGAAAGAACATGAAAAAAATCCTGCAGGAGTGAAACTTGAATAATTCAAGTATATCTAAAAAGTATATCCAAGGGACATAGTTTGTGACATAGTGTGCTTTCATGGGTTGTGTGAATGGGTGTGTTGGAGGGCTGTGGTCCAGTAGCCTTTTGTCCTGCAATAATTCAGAGAGACAAGGAGCCAGTTGGTTAAATCTAGGATCCATACAAAAGTAACACTCTCTCCTAAAGACTCTTTATTTACTTCAGAAGTAAGCAATAAAACTAAACCTGTGCTATCGGCGAACTGTATAGTATTTCTCTGAAGCACATGCATAACAGAAACTAATATACTTATAGAAACTAAAGATGAAGAAGAAGAAAAGAACAAAGACTTTAGTTCCCAAGTCGTGTTTGTTTGTATATCAAGCAAAGAAAATTGCAGATTAATAATATAGCTTTGTTCAAACAGATTAGAGTAAAATTCAGTATTCAATGCTGAATTTATATAGATAGATAGATAGATAGATAGATAGATAGATAGATAGATAGATAGATAGATAGATAGATAGATATAGATGTATATAGATATAGATATAGATATATAGATATAGATATAGATATATGCTTGCTATGCAGGGCTCCAATAAAAGCAATGAGCCAGTTCATGTTATGACTCTATGTGGTTTTGTAGGTCTCATATATTTTTATAAAACATACAGAAAAACTTCTGAAATATTATATTGGGGTTTTTTATATACATAAACAAGTAATTTTTATGAGCACTGATATAAAGCAAAAATAATATTAAGAACATTGTTCAAACTGTATGTTGGTCAGACCATTATGCTAGATACCTCCCATGCAGAAGTGAAAATAGTATCCATAATCCTCAAACTGCATCTAAAGCTTTGAAAGAAACTAAGGAAATTTTAATATTTCTCTACTTGTGGTTAAGTTTTAGAATTTGTAGTTCTTTGAACCTACAAAACTGTTGGGATAGAAAAGAGGTGAACAGAGAAAAGGGACTGGATAAAAGTCCTTAACTTTTTGCACTGCAGCTTCCAGATGGCTTTCCGCCATGTTTCCTTATGGACAACTTCTCTGCTGATGGTTTTACCTGCCAGATTGATTTCTGGAGCATTGTCTTCAAAAGAAAGCCAATCTTGGAGCAGGTCCAATCTCAGTCCTTGATAATTTGGAACAGATCAAAGGTATGTTCAGACTCACCTGCCTTAGCCACACTACTAGAATAATATATCAGTGAGCCATGCTGATTGACTATAATATGGAATCCAACTTCAGCCACATTCTAGTTTCTCTCTAGTCTTTACTGACAATTCTCATACTTGTATGAGATACAGTATATAAGAAAACATCTGGTTAAAACAAGAACCAGTTTCTTTAAAAAAAATCAGCTTGTTAATCTTGTTAATCTTTATGCTGGTTTATGAACCTAATAATAAAGATGGATTTGATTTGATTTGTTAATCTCAAATTGTGCTCTTTTTATTTCAGTGATAATTTTTGCAGATCATATCAAGGCTTAAGCTTTCCTGGCTCTTAGTGTGGATAAAATGCCTTTCTGTAGAAATCTCTACAGAAGATTCCTGAACAGATATAATTTCCCGCTGTTGTTTATATCAGCCTTACCAAGCCTGATGTGACCTCCAGATACATTGGATTCTAGTTTCCGTAGTGCTGAAAGTTTAGAACCGGAATCCAACATGTTTAAAGAGAAGTTGAAGAAATCTGCATCATAAGTGAAAGGGAAGAAGGAGATGCTTTCTTCGTAGGATTTGTGCTTTTGTTTTGTTTCATTTTTTTTAAATGTATCTACAAATAATTTGGTAAATGAGACAAAGGCATATTTGGACAAATGCATGCAGGCATATCATTCAAGGAGAAGGAGTTAATATACCTCTCAGCCAAGGATTAACCTGAATTTGCAGCTGCTGCATGTGACGATAAGTTCAGTCAAAATTTTGATCTCGGGAAACTTTCAGTTCATCACAATGTCTGCTTCACCCCTCTTTAAATAGCATAACCAAACTGAAAGTGAGGCAAACCCCCAGTAAACAGTGTCATAGGGCCAACTTGAGATTTGACTCTTAGCTGATTTTAGGAATAACCGACAACCTCCCCACCACTACTCTATAAGTGGTCCTCGACTTACAACCACGATTGAGCCCAACGTTTCTGTTGCTAAGCAAGACAGTTATTAAGAGAGTCTTGCCCAATTTTAGTGACCTTCCTTGCCACAGTTGTTAAGGGAATCACAGCAGTTGATAAGTTAGTAATGTGGTTGTTAAGGGAATCTGGCTTCCCCATTGACTTTGCTTGTCAGAAGCAAAAGGTGATCACATGACCCCCCCCAGGACACTGCAACGGTCATAAATATGAGTCAGTTGCCAAGCTTCTGAATTTTGATCATGTGACCATGGGGATGCCGCAATGGTAGCAGGTCAAAAACGGTCCTAAGTCACTTTTTTCAGTGCTGTTGTAACTTTGAATGGTCACTAAACGAATGATTGTAAGTCATTCGTAAGGATTAAAAAGTAAGGATTACCTTTAGCTTATTTTAGGTATTATGCAAATATAAAGGCAATAGTAATGATCAGGAAAATCAAAAGAATGAAGAGATTTGAACCATGAGTGCTTTACTGTTACCAACCATTTGGATTTCTTATATACTTTCTATTTGCGTAGTTCAATGGATATAAACACCTTTTGAAAAGTCCTCATGTATGAATTGTAGGAAATTAATGATTATTATTTTTTTGCAGAATGAAATTAGAAAAGGTATTTTTGAGATAAAAGGCTGTCATTTCTTTCCCCTTTCTTTTGCTGTTAACAACACTTGAAAAATGCCCTGCTATATAACATTGCGGTTCTATGCACCCTTACTGTATTGAAAATGGTAAAACTCAGTTGCAGAAGCAAAAGAGGAGGAGGAAGCTAGGATAGTGATCTGAAAATGGTATATTTTGGCAGCTTGTATGGAGACACCCTTGAGAGATCTTCAACCTCTGGTGTGAAACTCCATTGGTTGGCCTCAGATGCTTGCACTTTGATTCTGGGAATAACGTATTATTTGATTCTGGGAATAACACATAGAGCCGAGGTGGCACAGTGGTTAGAGTGCAGCACTGCAGGCTACTTCAGCTGACTGCTAGCTGCAGTTCGGCAGTTCAAACCTCACCAGGCTCAAGGTTGACTCAGCCTTCCATCCTTCCGAGGTGGGTAAAATGAGGACCCAGATTGTTGGGGGCAATATGCTGACTCTGTAAACCGCTTAGAGAGGGGCTGTAAAGCACTGTGAAGCGGTATATAAGTCTAAGTGCTATTGCTATCCTTATAATCTACAGCATGCAGCCTGATATTTATTCAAGTTTGGTTACTTACGGAAGAAATGTTAGATAAAATTGAAAATTGTCCTTCATTCATCAATATAAGCCATAAGAAAATCCAATGGATATTTCTGATATTCCAATAAAATAGTTTAGCTTCACACTTACCTTATTTTAGTCTATAATTATAAATAAATCCCTGCTCATTATATCTCTTGGTTTTCTATGACTAAAGTGTACATGGACCATAGAATATGCTGAAAATAGTTGTTCAGAGGGCAATAACTTACTCACTGTGCCCATTCCTACTGTCATTTCAGTCCTCAAACAGTTTGCTCAAATAATTCTAAAAATAATTCTAAAAATGCCATGCTAAGTGGCAGCTTCTAACTGACCCCAGAAAGCTACGTAAGGAAGGACCAGGTTCATATCTGGATGGGACATCATTGGAAATCCCAAGGTTAGGCTGAGATGTTTAAAAAATATCCCCAAAGAAGGTACTTAAAGGTAAAGCAGTTCCCTGTTGATGCCAAGAAAACTACATGGGCATATCCAGAAATCACCAGTGATGAGCTCAACTAAAAAGTTATTTTAATTCTTAAAAGGATTTCTTTTAAGGTGGTTGCAACATTTTGTACTGGGGAGAGCCCCATTTTAGTGCTTTAAAGTTGATCTAGTTTAGAAACAGCTTTTTTTTTTTAAAACCAAAATTCCTGATCTGAGAAATGGTGGTGATGACATTTTTGCATAAGAAAACAAGTCATACCTTTTTCGCTGTACCTTAGGAAAATTGCTATGGTCACCTGACTGCGCTCAAATAACTTCTCCTTTGTCCTCTTATTTTTTTTCCTCCTGGAGTTCTACAGAACATAATTTGAAAAACAAAATCTGAACTACAATATGTGGCAAGAAAACACTTAAATCCATTCTGCGTTGTCAATAACTAGGAATAATAAAAAGTTCTACTGGTGCTTTGTAGCATGGCCGGGAGCCAATTGTTACTTGACCGTAGCTTGACAAAATCAGAACACCCTGCAACTATAATATTGACCACTTGTTTTCCCTCATAGGGCCTTGACTAGTCATCGATTCTAGTAAATTGAGGATGGGAAAATGACTGAGTGGCAATCATCAGTTCCATAACTAGCTACAATGATACCCAAAAAATGAAGCAGACATAGCGACACCATGTCTCAAACAGCACCCTTTCAAACTTGCATCATGACTTTGCATGCAAATACTTAAGTGGTGCAGTTTATATCGCAACATTGCAATAGATGTTGTCTTCCCCACCGCACCCCATGGACACCTTCAATGGCAATAAAGGCAAAACAATTTGTACTACTGCTTCAGGTCTTTTACAAAGGGATTCTATCCATGTGTTGTTGTTTTTACAGAAATAAGCTTCTGGGAAATGTCCATAAGATTTCAGCCTTAAAAAGTACGAATATTGTAATTATTCAACCCACTGCTCCCTGAAAATCGGAAATGGGCCATATTCAAAATGCCCTGAAATGCCTGGTTTATGTAAGAAATGATTAACTCTGGGTAAGAGCCTGAGACAGTTTTATAAACTAGTATAATTGGCATTAAAAGGTTACCAAGTTTTTATAATGTAAGTCAAGGCTTGCGAGCTTATGTTACCAGTTTGATTGGGTTATCAAATGCATTTAAAATAAAATCCAAGTAAAAGTAATTGTTTAAGGTCTGAGCTTCAGAGAGTTACTAAGTTCATAAGAAATATTGGAAGGTAAATTCAAGAACAGGAAGAGGCAGACGATACAGAAATTAGCTCAGTTGAACCCCATGCCTCATAAGGGCAAGAAAAGCAGTAGTCCTGTGGGAATCATCCTCAATACATATTTGTTTTCAAATAACTTGTAATATATTTTGATTCACATTTATAATTGCTTTGATTGTATAATTCTACAGTACAGGGGAAATCATCCTGCAATGTAGGATATATACCACTGAACTATACCAACAATGTCACTGGCCTGAATCAGGGATGAAGAGCTGTTCCCTGGTTTTCTTCTAAGTCAGCGATCCCCAGCCTTTGGGACACCAGGGACCGGTTCCGTGGAGAGAGGTCTTTCCACGGACTGGAGGGGGTGTAGTTTCGCGTGTTGCCTGCATCCCACGGATGGGGCTTCACTTGCTTGCGCGGCCCGGTTGCTGGCATGCCGCAGCTCACTGCCGATCCACAGACTGGGGGTTGGGGACCCCTGTTCTAAGTCATTCTTTCAAAAAGTAGCAGTAATATTCTTCTTCACAATAAAAAAAAACATTTAACTTTTGTCAAGTCTCTAAATTGTAATTCTCTAGAAGATAAAGTTTTCTTGCAACGGTAACTGAAATAATTGAATTCCTTGGAGGAAAGGTACGATATAAATGAAAGAGACAATTAATATTAAACACTAATTTATGATATAGATTCTGGAGAAAGACTGTCTGCTGAACTCTCTGTCCTCAAGCATAAAAAAGTCTGGATTTTGTGTGTTGGTCTCTGGGACAAATCTGGAGTAATAGTTTAGGTGTTTGAGGAGGACTAGGGACTCCCAACTTCAAATCCACAGCTAGCCATGGAGACTCTCTGAATGACTGTAAACCAGTCATTCTCAGTTCAACCTATAGTACCTCATTAGAGTGTTGCTGTAGGGAAACTACAGAGGAGATGGAGTGCTATGGGTCCAGCCCCACCTTTCTTTGGAAGAAAGATAAGATTTAAACCTAGCAAAATAAATCTTACTGTGTTACTCCAAAATGAATTGTAACCCACGCACATATAAAAGAGTATTGGTTCTTTATTTGTCTTTCGTTTTTCTTCTCCTTTCTTCAGCTTACAGTATATGCTTCTGTTAGCTATTGGGTTTTTCTGGACATTCTCTGTCTGGTTAGATCAGTGATTGATCTGCACATTTTGAATCAGGAGGGAGCTGAGCTGTGTATGTCCTTTCATCTTACCCTACAAAGAATTATTCCTAAGCCAATCTCGTGGGAGACATAACTCATCACAGTCATTGAAAGTAACCACAGAACCAGAAATGGGACTAATTATTATTACATGTACTTCCCTGTTATGTGTAATGTTTTTGCCTTCATTTATGATCAATAAATCTTTTGTTTCCTTAGAGGCTGCTCAGCGTGCTTTGGTGTATTCTTTCCAAACAGTTGTTCAGACGAGAGCATATGCCAGCTACCTACGTTTTGAAGAATGTGATTATTTTATTGGAATGTACGTTAATTAATCCTGAAATCAGATGCTGTAATCAGATGCTAAGTGACTCTCAAAAGTTGTGTTCAGTAGCACAGAGTTTAAATATTTTAGCTTTACCACTCTGTGCGCTGGCAGAAAACAGTTGGGTCTTGGTGAAGTCAGCATATGAACTCTGCTTGTGATGACATCTGGATGGCTTGTTTTATCTATAAGCACACTTGTAGACAAATGAAAGCCGACACATGTAAGGCTGGGGTGGCATCTTTGCCTCAAGCACTCTTTGACTGTACATATTCCAGCATGTCAGGACCAGGGAGCATTTTTGTGCATATAGGAGTATGGATGCAGTAAAATTGCCCCATTTCTACACCAACTACTGTGCTGTCTTTTTGAAACTTTGACGTATATGAAAGACAAGGCATTCTTAGAAATTTTAGCATGAGAACCAAATTTCAAACATTACGTACTAATATTCGCCTACAGAGTGGGATATGAACTAAAAGACTTAACAGGTTTTTTTAAATTCATCTTCTGAACCCAGATATCTCCTTGTGTAACATCCCTTAGAAAATCTGTATATCTTGTGTTTCTGAACAGTTTTGCCACTTTTTGTAGGACAGGTAGAAAGTGGTGGGGCGGGGGTGCGGAGAAAGAAAATGTTTAGGTAATGTGTAGGTGGGAATTTCTTGCCTGGAGGAACTTCATAGAAACCTTTTTCTGAGTGACATCAGCAAAGAATATGTTGATTTCTACACTCATTTCAGCCTTATTTCCATACCTATGAACCATGGCTTCAAAACTGCTATGCTTGCAACCTTTGATACAAAATAATTAGGTTTGGAAGGTATCCAGAAGAGGGCAATATGGTGAAAGGCCTTGAAACCAAGCCTGATGAGGAAAGAGGTGGATACGATTACCCTGAGGAAGTGGTACTTAGGAGATAATTATTTTCAAATATTTGAAGGGCTGTAACATAGATGACATGGAAGATAAATTTGCTGGGAGGAAGGGTATTATCTAAGTTGCCCTAACGTCCATTTCCATAA
Source organism: Thermophis baileyi (assembly GCA_003457575.1). NCBI lineage: Eukaryota > Metazoa > Chordata > Lepidosauria > Squamata > Dipsadidae > Thermophis > Thermophis baileyi. Next base: position 6,818,610 of record QLTV01002694.1, read on the forward strand.
TAGCTATATTATTGAATATTACATAACCTATTTGAAGATCTGTGGTACATTAAGAACTGATGATTGTGATATCTTACTTTCTGTTTTCTCCCCATCCCTTTTCCTTTCTGTCACATATTTTTCTGGACAACCTTCCTGAAAGCAGGGATTGTTTAGTAATTATTTTGAGACTCATCCAAAGGAATGGCATTAATTTTTTTAATTACTGCACACAGATTTTCCTTTTTGCATTTTATTTATTTTTTTATCCTCACTGCTGAACTATAATATACACAGGAATTCCTATCCAGAACTGGCCACTCTGTTCTGCAGACAGTGAGCAGTGAATGGGAGGAGACTATATGTTAATTCTAACTGGCCCTACACAAATTCTGTAATAAATTGGTGATATTTTTCTCTAATAAGGACTCACAATTCCAGAGCAATGGCCCACAAATTATGATCATATTATACTCATGTACAGAATGCTTTAGATTTGGGGCTCTGAACCTGGTGCTATAGAATACTTCCCTTTGCATTTTCAAATTCCTTGCCCCTCTGCCATTTAAAAAAAACAACCATATTCCTTTATTTGTTTTTAATGAAAATATGGCATGCTCCAAAACAAAATGACAGCCTCCAGCATTATTTATTTCCAACTCTAGTTCTATATCCCTCATGAACACAGAAGGGACACAAACGCTAAGGAAAATAAAAATTACAAGCAGAGAGAATCCAAGGTTTTGTTTTGTAGATGGCAGAGTTTTTGCCGTGAAAGCCATTACCTGAACAAGCCTTTCAGAAACTTTCAAATGTGCACACCGACCCAAAAGATTAAGCCTTTTTGCTTTAGAAGCTGAATGTGGTGGGTGGGGGAGGCTTTTCCTATCATTCTTATTTCCATCTTCTCTAAAAGGGCTGCAAATTAAGAAATAATAGTGGAAGCCAAAAAACACATGTTAATTTTTTGAACACATGTTAATTTTTGTTCCCCAATGGAGGGAATTAGAGAGAGGAGGGGAAGCATGCAGAAATAGATTGGAGAACGGCTACTAATAGGGGTGTTTTAAAATTTGAAGCGGCCTTTAACGCTACTTGATCAGATCTCCCTTCCATGAAGACAAGCAGCACTGTTTTAGAAGCATCCGTGGAGTTGCTGGTAAAGCTTCCCTGGGTTTTTAGTAACCGAGCATCATTACGCTATTAACCTAGGAAATTTGCCCTTGTCCATTTCCTGTTGTGTCCCTACCACTCTCCCATCAATCCATATTGAGTGCTTGGTATGCAGTACCCAGGGATCCCGATAAGTACCTTTGTGTATAAGAAAGGGCACTTTTTTTGTTTTACATGCTGTTATCATGGGCGAGAGGAAGTGACTGTGTAATCGCATCTGTACAGCAAATAACCATTTCTACCTACAAGGAGCAAATGGGCCCACTCAAATGGATGGACGAGGAGTTTATTAGCACTTGAGTGAGCTGAGAGATGGACGTAGATGTACCTGTTACACCAGAGACTTGAGGCTCCGGTACCTTTGCATGACTTTTCACTTAAAAACTACCGCTTGTGGTTCAGTGACTACACCACTCTATTTGTGCTCCTTTGCTTATAAGATCTTCCCAAGCTCTTCGGAGTTTCGGTGTCTAAAATTTTAATGCTGCAGCGTTAACCCCTTGGTAATGCTTCTGGATGGGAAGCGCATTAGCCTTAACTTGAAAGATGCAGTTTAATAGCCAACAGTAAATATTTTACCTTGGTCTTTCGGAGCCAGCTTTTTCTGGCATTAAATGAAGAAGGAGAGAGGGAAAAAAAGCCCACTAAAATCAGACCTGAAGTGTTAAGCCCCATAAACTGTCAACACGACAAATGCCACTATTTGGCACTGATTTCTGTCTTATTTATCTTCGCTAATTTATAACCAATAAAAGGGGAGATCAATTGCAAAAATGGTACTGTAAATGTAGCCCTGATGTACCACTTGGGGCTAATTTCCCGAGTCCCTTATTATGTTTGTATTTGATAGAAAAAGAGGAATACTTGAAAGGTGAGGGAAGAGGAGAGGGGGAGTAAGAGCACACGGTATGAATATATGCAGCAGTTTATAGGATGACCCCTGAAGATGCAGTAATGAAGCACAATACGCTGTTCATTCAGTTACTGTTTGTGGAGGAATCCAGCTCACATTCTCATATGCACACAAGCTTCCTACTGCGGACCAAGGCCCAGGTAGCATGGAGAGCATGTTTTCAATCATATCACCAGTAGGATGAGAAGCAAGAGGAGAGACTGCCCACCTTTTCTTGCAGCCAAGAAAAGGCAATTGCAGGACTTTTGCAGCACAGAATTTAAGATATACTGGTAGTCAGGGGTGGGTTCCAAATTTTTTTACTACCACTCTGTGGGAGTGGCTTGACGGTCATGTGACCGGGTGGGAGTGGCTTGACAGTCATGTGACTGGGTGGGGGTGGCTTGGTAATCATGTAAGTGGGTGGTCATGTGACTGGGTGGGCGTGGCCAACTTGACATCACTCACGTTAAGGGTTAGGGTTAGAGTTAGGGTGTCTGGCCTCTCCTTGCCTCAAAGGCTTCAACGAGATACAATTTCCCTGTCTATTTACTCCTACTGATCATACATCCAAAATATACTATTTAATCCTATGTTCTTTCTTTCTTGTCTCTCTCTCTCTCCCTTCCTTCCTTCCTTTCTTTCTTTTTCTTTTTCTTTCTTTCTGTCTCTCTCTCCCTTCCTTC
>QLTV01002694.1:6822246-6852186 GCA_003457575.1 Thermophis baileyi
ACACTGGGAGGGTGGGGTCCCGGCCCGGCAGCGGTGCGCCCCCTGTCATGTGCCGTTCTGGAGCACTGTTGCCGCCACCGCTGCCCCTCTCACCTTCCTGGCTTCAGCACTGGGACCAGCAAAGCACGGTTGAGCGGGGCCGGGGCGTTAGTGCGGGAGTGGCAAGGAGTTCAAGGCAAGCGGCGGTTCGTCTTTGTGCGCAGAGGGCAGGTGAGGGGAGGGCAGGGGTTCCCCTGCCCCCCGCGCCCCTCCTCCATGCAACCTGCTGCTGCAGAGTGGTCTCGTTCACGCTGCCCGCTTTGCTCGTGGGGCGGATGGGCTGGAACATCCGCACTTCTTTGCTGGTGAGGTTTCTCCCCAAGTGGCAGAGCTCTCGGAGGATGATGTTTTGCCCAGCCTGGAAGTTGCTTCTGAAGTGCGGAGAGGCTTCGCTTTTTCTCCTCCCCAGTGAGCGAAAAGCTGGCGTGCCAGCAGGGTTGGGGGGCTGCTGACCTGGGATTCGGGGGGCCGAAGTTTTGCTCCTTGGAACAACTCCCGGCCCTTGCACAGTAAAGAGTGCAAGAAGTTGTTAATTGCCTCACAATCATGAGAAGTGTTTCTTTACTGTGCAAGGGCCGGGAGTTGCTCCAAGGCTTCGAGGAGCAAAACCTCTGCCCCCCGAATCCCAGGCCCGCAGCGAGCTGATCCGCTGCCCGTGCTCCAGTTGCCTGTGGCTCTGACTATGCCTCCTGCAGCCTTGCCCGCCATTCGATTCGCCTGTTCCTCAGGTTGGGCAGCCCAGCTAGGGTCAGCTCGGCTCTGTTTGGCTTGGGCTGTTCCTGCGCCAGGGCCAGAGGGGGCTTGTGGGCTGGACCCTGCTGGCCCGCCAGCTTTTCGCTCACTGGGGAGGAGAAAAAGCGAAGCCTCTCCACACTTCGGAAGTAACTTCCAGGCTGGGCAAAACATCGTCCTCCGAAAGCACTGCCACTTGGGGAGCAGTGGAGCCTCCTGGTTGGGGAAGATGGATCAGGGCGCCCTGAGATGTTTTTCTCCCACCCGGGCACGGGAAGAGGCGAAGGGGCACCGGCAGACCAAGAGAGATGTCCCTGGCACACCTCGTGGGAAAAAAAAGTTGAAAACAAGATGGTGACACATGCGCAGTGCCGGAAACTCGGCTTCTGCACATGTGCAGAAGAAAAAAACCTGGAAAAAATTCAAAAAAATTCAAAAAAAAAGATGGCGGTGCCCATGGACCGGCATCAACCGAACCAGATCCGTGACGTCACCAGCGGGTCACTACCGGTTCGGGCGATCCGGTCCGAACCAGGAGGAACCCACCCCTGCTGGTAGTCCTCAACATACGACCACAATTGAGCCCAAAATTTATGTTGCTAAGTGAGACATTTGTTAAGTGAGTTTCCCCCCATTTTATAACCTTTCTTGCCACGGTTGTTAAGTGAATCACTGCAGTTGATAAGTTAGTAACCCAGTTGTTAAATGAATCTGGCTTCCCTATTGACTTTGGTTGTCAGACGGTCGCAAAAGGGGATCACATGACCTTGGAGCTCAACAACGGTCATAAGTATGAACCAGTTGCCAAGCATCTGAATTTTGATCACATGATCATGGGGATGTTGTAAAGGTCGTAACTGTGAATGATGGTCATAAGTCACTTTTTTCAGTGCCGTTTTAACTTCAAACTGTCACTAAATGAACTGTTTCAAGTCGAGGACTACCTGTAATCATAATAGTAATTTTACAAGATTTATTTTTTCCCAATTTGAAAAAATGAATCTTTTTGTTAGAACTGGATTTCTTTACAATCATGAATTGGATAGTTTGAAATAAGTTAAAAAATTTGTTATGCATTACAAGATTTGTTATCTGTTATGCAATCTACCATGCCCCCAAGGCATATGGGAAAAGGTGATAGATCTTGATTTTCTGATTTTGGCATCTGAGTAAGTGCATTAATAACTTTCCCCACCATAAAGTGGGAAAGTGTTGTATTTTCAAACATGCTGTGCACATGAGTATCTCTGGCATAATCCGCTTGGTACCTTGCTGTTCAAGGTAATAAATTAAGATGATGGAATCCTTAGCCTATTTATTTAATTTTGATCTGCACACAACCATTAAAAACCTTCATAGCTAGTGCAGCCTACAGCACTTCATGTATTTAATTCATACTTTGTATTCCCTAATTAATAAATGTCTGTACATTAAATTATTTAAAAGTATTATACTAAACATATTTAATCTTATAATCTGCACTAAAAATGTTCAGGGCTGAAGAACTGGGAAGTATTTTTTCTGCAGAATAAACTTGAATAACCTACCAATTAAGAAGACTAAAGCTAATTAGTGTTGCCTTTTTTTAGAGGATGAATTAATACGAAATCTCTTTATCTTTATGTAAACTGCTGATAGAATGAAGAAATCCATTTATTACACAGATCCCCAACACAAAATCCAACATAAAATCCTCATTCAGCAGATGAGGGGAGAATCCCTGATAATTTCAATTCTGTCTGCAGGCATGTCATACTCCAGCCACTGTGACTCTTATCTCACCCCTGACTATGATCAATGCTCATCCTTCCTTATCTTAGTAGAATTAGGGGGTGGAGTTGAAAAATATTGCAGAATTAGAATTAGAATAATTAGAATTAGAATTCGGATTAGGCTATTTCAACTGTTATAAAGTCCAAGTTCTCATGTCTTTTCCAGTCTTATAAATAAATATTCCTGCTTTTGGAAACACTAAGGATTGGATGTAGCATCATAGCCATGGTTTATAATAACATATGTAAGTATATATAGGCTTTAACCTATTATATTTATATATGTTTTAATCGCAATAATACGCGCGTGAACAACCGCTTTAAACTCAATGTAAATCGTTTTAAACTTGACTGTAAAAAATACGATTTTTGTAATAGAGTTGTCAAAGTCTGGAATGCTCTACCTGATTCAGTTGTCTCAGCTACAAATTTTCAGTTTTAGTCACAAATTGACTTCCATGGACCTCACTTCATACTTAAGAGGTCCGTAGAGGGAGTGTGCATAAGTGCACTAATGTGCCTATCGTCCCTGTATTTTTATATTATTCCTGTTTTCGTTTCTGTTTGACAAATTACAATAAAAATAAACAAATAAACAAATAAATAAATAAACAAAAAACACAAACAAACAAACAAATTAATAAATAAATAAATATGTAGACATCAGCAAGTAAAAGCATTTGTCTCACTTTGTTTGGGGTAAAAAGCTAACCAGGGTTGGACTTTGTTAGTACATATAAAGGAGATCACCAGGAATTCCAGGCCTATAAATTAGTTTGTGCTGGCAAACACATTGAAAGAAGTCTGTGATGTCACAAAGAAGACACCATCTTTATGACTTTTACGCCAGCATCAATATTGCAGTGTATCAATTAATGATAGATATGTCTGCTTCTTTGTCAGCCTATCAAGGCAGACCATGTCTGAAAACCTTCTGATCTGACTATCATAAATGTGTTGAACAGTTTTAAAAAATGTTTTCTAATGCAAATACTTGTCTACAAATAAAAACAGATTTTGAATTGAAGTTGGGAGATAAGCACAATATTTTTCTTCTGGAGAAATGTTCAGCTGGTATGATTTTAACCGGCAAATTATCTTGATTCTAACTTAGCCCTGGATTGTTAGTGGGTGATAGCAGCAAATTTCTGCCCTGCTTTATCATTTCTAAATCCAGATACAGTTAGTATGTAGACTCTTCGATGAGAGCAGCTCTCCTTATGGAATGATGGCCTTAAAGAGTTAAAGTTACTGACTCTTGTCCTTGCGGAACAAACCCCCACTAAACAGTGAGCAAACCCCACCCTCATTTGCACTGATGATGTTAACTGGTTGGGTGAAGAAATGTCTGCAAGCAAACAATCAATCTCAGAGATCACCATAGACTCCACATTCTAGTCCTTGTGTTATATTTCTGAGGGGATTGTTTTCTTATAGATTGCCAGGAATTAAAGACAAGATGTTACCTAGTGGTAATGGAGACATCAGAAAAATAAGCAGGTCCATTTTCTATACTGATCACTATATTGAGTTCAAGAATTCACTTGTTTTAATGTAGCTTTCTTTACTAGTTCATGTTTTTTGGATACTGGCTACATTGCCAGATGCATGGACATGGTTGCTATCCTAAGGCATAGTGATACTTAAACGTTTATTCATTTGGTATAGTAATTGAGAGAGAGAGAGAGAGAGAGAGAGAGAGAGAGAGAGAGAGAGAGAGAGAGAGAGAGAGAGGTGATAGAGATATAAAAAGAGAGTGTAAATATAGAGGAGGAGAGAGAGAGAGAGAGAGAGAGAGAGAGAGAGAGAGAGAGAGAGATGATAGATATTTTAAAATAGACTGTAATTATACATGAGATATATGTACAGTGTACAGTGACTCATCCACTGTTGTTTTAACACTATGGTTTATGACAATGTGTTGTGAGAATTGCTCAAACAATGGCTACATTGTGGTTTAGTGTAATAAGTGTACCTAGGCAGTGTCTTTTGATTGCTATCATTAGAAGCCATCTATCTGAGAGCACCTAGGAGTTTTTAAAAATGGGAAAGAATTCAAAGAAATTGCCTTTGAACTAAAGCGATATTAATAAATTATTAATTAGAATAGATTCCAAGGTAGGTGCTTTTTCCCCTATGAAATAGATATCGTTTTGGCTTTTAATATCTGAAAATAATATAATCCAAATTGGAAATACCACCATATGCTCTATTTTCTAAGCATTGTGCAGTCATATGAATTCATTACGTTTGAAGCATTACTTTCAAAGTTAATTCCGATCAGCCAACACCATGATCTCTGTTGTAGGAACTCACTAAGCACTAATAAAGGGTGCAATCAAAAGACAAACACCCTGCATAATTTCATTCAGTAAATATTTTCATTTCAACGCTGTCCTATAAAGCAGAGTAAGGAAGACAACAACAGCAAAACCACTTATATACTGTCGCCAAGAAAGCTCCACAGATGTGTCTGTGACCAGTAGTTAGCTTGACTTGGGATTCCTTTGCCTTTTATTGCGGATATCAGAGAAATTCTCATGCAATATGTATACATATATGGGTGGATAGATAAATAAATAGAGATATAATATTCTGTGTGTATGTGATAGAAAAGGTTTGAGAATAAAACTGTCACTAGAATCATATCTCTATATAAATCTACAGCATCTTATTTTATATACTATGTATTATTTAGTTTTTCATCTCAAAAACATATTGTAGAATAGGAAAAATATAAATATATAACCAGAAGGAATACATGCATACATACATACATATACAGAGAGAACCACAAAATCCATAATGTGGCATATTTAAGAATTGGAGCCATTGTAAAAAAAACAAAAACAAAAAACAAAACTACCCTCTGGTGGCATATAATTGAGATTTTTTTTAAATTTTAATTTTAAAAAGTAAACAAAAATATTTTCTCTGGCTCTCTTAATACTGGGATCAGCATAATTAATGTGATTATGGTGGACACAGAATCTAGGAAAAAAGGAGAAGATAATTTTATTGATAGAATTTGAAACAAACACACTAAAGCAGTAAAATAGGAAAAAGGTATTACAGATTAAAACTGTTTTTTTTCTCTGACAATATTTTCCCCCCCTGGACATATTTAGGGGAAGTAATAAAATGATAGGCCTTCTTAAAAATGGCACTTTAATTTAAGGTGCAGAAACCAAAAAAGGTTTGTATGCAGTGCAGTATCCATGTATCTTATTAATAACAAATATGACAATAATAAATGTTGTACAGCATGCATGGTAGACTACAAATGGTGTTTTTAAATCCTCTTTAAAGAATCCTATATGACACATACTGTGATAATCCTGATATGAAATAATTAAAGATTTCAGCCAAGTCATTCCTAGCCATAGCCAAGATTTATGCATCCCAAGAAAAGAATCCCAATTATACAAAACTGTTTTTTAATCAGTTCTGTTTTGCTGTGCTTCCCCCCCCCCCCCACTGAATGATGTTTCAGGATAGCCTTCTCGGACTGAACTAGGAAGCGCAGATATCCACTTTCCGGAGGTATTGAGATCTTAATCCCTAGGTAAACTCTGCCTTCAGCTTCATGTACATATGATATAGCATGTAGATCTAAATGTTGTACAGCAAAATGTCTCCAGTATTAATTTGCAGTACCTAGAAATACCTGCATCAAAGGATTCTGATTTATTAATTTTTTTTTGAGGAATGAATCTTCATTTGCCCATGTTTTTAATTTGTGAAGCACAGAGAATAACATCAGCTTTTAATTATGCATTTTGCAAAATGCCACTCCGAATAAGATGGAAGAAAATTAAAATAGTGGATCAAATAGTAAATTTGAACAGAGGCTGGGAATGAGCTGTAGCATAATGCTAATGGCTTTGCGTCTTCCTGGCATTATGTCAATAATGGCTCTAATCACATTAACTAGAGAGGCCATTACTGTATTCTCTTCAGTGGCATGTACCATAGCAACATATTGTTCACCTTATAATAATTGTCGTTAGGTCTTATTTTTCAAGACAAGTTTTAATGTTTGACCTAAAGAGGAGGCCAGTGTACACAACCGTGTTTATTTAAAAAAAGGGAAATCATCCCTCAGATTTCTTACTTACTAAATGCTATCTGATGTAGTTTTATTACATACCCATACCTAAAAAGGGTCGTACTTTAAAGCATAGGCTTTGCTGGATTAGACACAGAATAATTTATCTAATTTGTAAGAGCTTCTTTATCTTCTCAAGAGTATAGTAAGAGCATACTAATTATCTTAGTGGATCACAGTCCTGACCCAAAGATTTCCTTGAGTAGCAAAACATTTTCTTTCTTTCTTTCCTTCCTTCCTTCCTTCCTTCCTTCCTTCCTTCCTTCCTTCCTTCCTTCCTTCCTTTCTTTCTCTCTTTCTTTCTTTCTCTTTCTCTCTCTTTCTTTTCTTTTTTTCCTCTCTCTCTTTCTACAATTTATTGCCTGCCTCTCTCTCCGTGGATCACAGTCCTGACCCAAAGATTTCCTTGAGTAGCAAAACATTTTCTTTCTTTCTTTCCTTCCTTCCTTCCTTCCTTCCTTCCTTCCTTCCTTCCTTCCTTCCTTCCTTCCTTTCTCTCTTTCTCTCTTTCTCTTTCTCTCTCTTTCTTTTCTTTCTTTCTTCTATCATATATCTCTATCTAGCTATCCTATCTATCTATCTGTATCCCATTTTTATTATACTGGGGGAACATATAGTACAAAATCTGGTAAAGGCATCATTATAGAAAACACAGGCTATTTATGAAAGGTTTTTCCCCCAGAGCCTTACAATTTCAGTTAGAGACTTAGTCAAGCTATGAGTTGCATACAATTTCAGAATCCATATGTATCTCCCAACGCCCTCTGAAATTGTGCCATTCAATTACTAGATGATGTGCTGCTAATGTTTGCCATAAAACAAAACTGTATGTAAGCCTTACTTAGGCTTAACACACATTAAAGAAAAGCCCTTGGGAAGGAAAGGTGCTTTGAATTGCTGGTACTATCTACCTGGGTGCCATCCTAATGCTAATGTCAACACTCTGCCTACAGTGGCCTACACACTTTCTCCAAAAATAACTTAAGCAAAAAATAAAGTCCAATGGGACAAAAACTACATTTTCGATAGAGACTATAAACTTCTGCAACCTATGGTTCCAAATATGACTTGACTTATATTTTGTAAATTCTTACTTTTATTATTTATTCACTATAAATCTGCAACGTGTTTGTACATTTGATACCACAGAAATGAAAGTTATTTCCCATGGTTTTGCATCATTAATAATTATTCTAGTGCCTTTTAAGTATTATATTGTGAGGACACGGAGAAGTTTGTACATCAGCCTTTGAAAAAGGAATAATCAGGGTGGCATTCTGCTGGAGGTGAGCCACACCTGGTACATAGTTTCTGGGCATTCTCATTAGTCAGTTATGCTCCTGGGAAGTAAGCAAGCTTGTTTGGCCATGTGCTTTAACATTTACATTAAGGGGGTGGGATCCTTTGGGCGTGTAGGCCTTGGAGCAAGCACATGGATCTGTAGTTCCATGACCCATGAGTCTATGTACAGCACACCTGGATATCCAATTTGACTGCAAAGGAATTAATGGCAGAAGAACTTTGTTTATCCCACATATGTTTTGTGACCATGAACCTTTCTAGAATGAATAATGCTTATATTTTCATAACTCTTTAGAACTTCACTTATAGAATATGGAAATAGGGCTAATATAAAAAGTTCACTCAGGTCTCCTCTAAGTTCTTAAACATTCAGTATCATAACTATATTTTGCTAAGGATGAAAGTGTGGTCAAGAAGACTTCATTTTTTTTTACAAAGAGAATAAAATGTGTTGGCTGGGGGAAAAAAGTGGTATATCATTTAAGCTCAACTTCAAGTTATCCTGGGTATGAGAGTAGAAGCGTTTTTATTTTTCCATAAAAATGAAGGATTTGAAAATCCTCATACATAAATACAAAATGCTTTGATGTGATGAATAGCAATAAGTTATTAAAAGCTGTCTTTTAAATAACACAATGTCCAGAGGAGATATATATGATGTCTTGGTGTTTGGTGCTGAAATTTTTGCACAGAAATTCAGTCCTGCAGAATTTGGTGAAGAATTTGTTGCAAGGAGGATTCAGGGTACCAAGATTTTTTAAAAACTGCATAAATATTTCCACACATTAATTAATAAATTAGAATTGAATTCCTCTAATAGATCCTTAGTACGGTATAGAACTTAGTATTAGGAGGTTGGCAGAATATTTATTTTATTTATTTATTTTATAAAATTTATATGCCGCCCAACTCCCGAAGGAGTTCAATATGATGAACTGCCTTTAAAGAAACAATAATCTGTCCTTGAACAACTGAAATAATTTGTCAATTCATAATTAGAAAGCAAACATAATTATAGCAAGCTCAGGCAGTTTCTTGATTAGCAATTAAGTTAGGACTTTTTTGAGGTATACTTTGAGTGTGGAAAGAAAATGCCTGGTATCTTTTCAATTCAAAACTAAGAGCTGGGGGGGGGGAAACTAGAATAATTTTTCTTTTCAGGTTATACACACACACACACAAAATCAAGTTACATAATAAGGTTCATAAGTGATGTACTTTTGTACCAGTTTTGTGGCGGGCAGAAGAATTGTTGTGGGCTGCAAACACATCTGAATAAATTCCCAGGGAAGTTGAGAATCACTCACATGGTAGGTATGTAAAACCTTGTAACTGACATCAAGGGCTGTTGCACTTTTGTAGGTTTATTGAATCAGCGGAGCGCTCAGTCCCAAGTGACAGGAAATGTCACCAGCATCTGCATCCCTGACAAGAATTTTACATCTTGAGATTAAGGGGACATACTTACATACTTCTGCTTAGCCTTATGTCACTGGCTTTTAGCATGGATTTTGAAAAGTATATTTTCATAGCTGTGAAACGCTGTGCGATAGGCAGACGCAGAGAGATGGCTCAGGATGGTGAATGTTGATTGGCAGTTCTTTAGGGGATACGTTTCATTCAGGTTATTTCTAAGCAAGGCTCACTCTGTTAACGCAAGCTACTACAGTCAAATGCTTACATGGTAACAGTAATTTCTTCAGGAAAAGGTGCTGTGAAGAAAGCTGAATTTTAAAAACGCAGCCATTCAGCTGGGAACAGTTCCATTTTTGAAATCTAAAATCTGTTTGAAAAGGGGCTGCGTTTCATTTTATTCATGAATTATCAGATAGGTTTTGGGGGGGGGGTTTTGCAATTCTTTTCTCTCTGCTGGATGCTTGTCAGCTGTGTGTGTCTGCGTCAGTCCAGTTTGTCGGGGAAGAATCTTGTACTAGTTGTAAATTCACACTCACAAGGGCAGACAATGTAATGTTATAAACAGATACTGAATAGCAGGATCTGCATTTGCACACCCTGCAATGTTGAGAAGGTAAATCTCTTTTCTTGTTGCCATCGTCTGTCAGTTTTCATCTTCATTGATTAAACACTTGCTGCCCGAAAGGTGAAATAGTTGAAACAGGAGAGCTTCATTTTAAAAGATAGGGCAACTTTGTGCAGGGCTTTCCTATTAACCTTTTGCAGGAAATGAAAACGTGAAACCTCAAAATCTGTAGTAATCAGACCCTCTACCAAATTTGTTGCTATATTGTCATTTTTACTCTGAATGCAAGAAAATACCGAGTATACATTGAGAATTATATCGGCTCTATTAAGTTCATTTTAATTGCATTGGCATTTAAATTAAAGACATTTTTTGCTCCGATTTCACCCAATTTCTAGAGTGCTTGTTCTCTACAGTAAGAGCCAAAAGAAGGTTTTGTTTCCCTCAGTTACAGTCTAACGTAGTATTTTTTAAAAATCATATTGCAGTGTAATTTTCATAATGTGGAATTATGGCAATATAACCACAAACTCTTTCCGTACATGTGCGTAATTTTTAGGGTGTAAAAATTGGTGTGTTAATTAACAACCAAGATTTTTTTTTTCTAGAGGTCTGAATTTGCAGAAGTCAACATTTCTGCAGAAACAGATGTCTGGTAGAAGTCATAATAAGCTCATGCACTAATCCCACAAATGGCATAAATTAGATAATTTGCTGCAGTGCAAATTTTGTCATAATGTGAATGATATGCAGTTCACAATTTGCCTGAAAAATCCTAGTCGATGGCTTTAACCATACATTTGTGCAAAAAAAACCCCAACCCCCTATTGTTTCATTCTTAGGAAATCTATGCCTGTTTTTGTTACTTTGATTTTTTAACCTGAAAATTGTAGTTTGAGCCTTCTTATTTAGTTGAGTTTAGAATTCAAGCTTAATGGGAATTCTATACATACTGTAAATAAAAGATTTCTTTTTGATTATGATCATTTATATTTCTGTTTATAATACTCTATGTAAAATAACTTGCAAAATTTCTTTAAAAACTATGGAAAAATGAGTTAACTACTGTGCCATAATTTTAACCCAGTCTTAATGGCTTATTGTTTTCTATGTTTTCCCCAGTCCTGAATAGGAAGATACAAATTTCATTCATGGACAATGGAACTTTTACCCTGGTGTTTAGCATTGCAACTTACACAGCTTACTCTAACTTTCCATTTTAGCAGGGGGTAAAAACATGCATATTGTTGTTTTCCAAGCAAAATAAAAGCATTGCCAGAAGACTGAAGTTAGACAAATAGGAATAAAATAAATATCTGATGTAGCAAACTCAGAAGTCTAATTGAATTTAATTGAATAGATTATACACAATTGATTCATTTCACAATGAAAATGAAATCTCGGGCAAAAAAACAATGCAGATTATTTTTTGGATTGTGTTCATTTGTTTTTCTTTTTTAAAAGAAAATGCCTGCTATCTAGAAGAGACCTCCACGATATGAAACAAAAGAAAACACACAATGGCAGCAAAAAAATACAAAATGAGAGGCATGCAAAAGATTTAACTAACAAACACTTGCATACATCAAGCGCTTTGAACATTCAAAATTTAAAACTACGTTTTAGTGCCATTTTTGAAGGAGTGCGCATGAAAGAATTCGATATTGTAACAGATTTTGTATAAATTATTTCATTTATTAAATTTATTTTATTTTTGTTTATTAAAATTTTATGCTTCCCATCTCCTATAAGGCGACTCTAAATTATTCCTTTAAAATGCAATTTTCATGGTTCTTTCAGGAGAAAATGCCTTTTTTTTTTTTTTGCTCCAGGTTCAGAAACAGAAATTATGGTTTAACGGGCAGCATGAAGCCAAGTTCTTTGCCAACATTTTTACTTCAGGGCTGTCTATAAACTTAACATTTAAGACCTAATTATACACTGCATGGACAGCAGCCTTATCATGGCTTTCAATAAGCATGAAAGTGCTAGTCATAAACTTTGGCTGCTCAGGACTCGCAAAACAGCCGAAACAGCCGCTGCTGGTTTATTTAGATACTTGCTTGTTTCTCAGGTTAGCAGCATTCTTCCTCATTAACCAGACAAATGCATCCAGGAAACCCACAGCTTATTTTAAGTTGTCTTCTCAGCAACATAAGCTTATAATTAAGCAATAAGCATAGACAATAATACTGTGCTTAATGGAGCTTAATTGCCATTCTGCATGTTTGTGTGTTATGCATGTCTGCACGCATACGGATACATTAATATGTCCATTCCAGGAAAGTTAGGGAATCGGCCACCATCAAATTTCTTCAAGTCTGGAGAAGAAACTGTGTTGGGAACAACTGTACTGTAGAGACTATTTTGACTTGACTGTTCTTGAATCAAATGCATTGGATGGCTTCTTCAGCCAAAACTGTTATGTGTAAAGAGGACAGTTCTTTCAGAATTCATAAGTTGAGGGCAGCTGCCATCACATCAACAGTGAAGATAGAGAGATCGGGTGACTGATGGTTAGTGGAAATGTTTTGATCTACCAAGAAAATAAAACAAAACCCCAACAAGAGGTGGCTTTCTATGACAGCCACAAGCTATGTAGATAGTTGGTCGTAAATCTATTCCTTTGCTTGGGGAATTGCATCAGATACATCAGCCTTAAACCCAAAAATAAACCACTAAAGAAATAATTAAGATGCCTACTTTCAAGATGGTGACCATGACCGTAGAATCAAAACCCCAACCCTTTTTTCTGTGAATTTCATGACACACGTAGAAAAAAAAAAAGAAGCAAGGCTTTTACTGTATGGTTCTGACCACCGATTTGACTTTGGATGGCTTGTAGGCACCCCTGCCTCTTGCCACTAATGGTAGCAAGATCATTCTGCTTTTAATAAAACAAGCACCCATCTGTCAACATTTAGGATTGCTATGTCTGTGCACACTTCAAAAATAATTTAGGAAAGGTGCTTTGACCTGCAAGGGCAGCCCCGCATTGATGTTTACTAAGTCAGTTGGTTGTTTCCCAAGCTCGGAATCATCTGCTTTAAGGAATTCACTTACTAAAGTTAATCTAATTTTTAAACAAGCAGCATCTTCTCTTCCAGGCTTGCTGGAAGCCTGAACAAATTGAGGATATATTTTAGCAGGGAGGTACAAGTACAAGGTCTGAATCACTTGTGAATCATTTTGGCAGTACTGCATGTCCATCTCTGATGACTTCTTGGTCTTCTATCTTTGTAGTGGAGTAAATTCGGAGTTTTCAGCTATACACCCCCTGCCATCCCTTTTGTTTGCTATGCTTACCTGTATTTTTCCTGCTGTTGCTGCTGGTCCCTCCAGTGCTACTCCCAATTTTCCTTCCTCCTACGCCATGGCAGCTATATTGCTCTCCCCTATGATTATTTGAATGCACGCAGGCTCTGGCTTTGATGTTCTTCATATACTGTAATTTGTTTTGATTAATGGATTTTTCAAAGGTGTGGTGCTTCATCTTCATCCTCTGTTGATTAAGACCACCAGGTATCAGGTCATCTTGTCTATTTAATTCTACTAAACTTAAATTAATTATAATGCTGTTGAGTTTAAAACATGTCATAAACAAACCCAGCCATTGGTTCCATAGCAACAATATAGTGTTGTTGTTTTAACACGACTTGGCAACTTGCAAGGTTTTTTTTCCTAATTATAAGAAAGAAGAAATAGTAATTGCCAAACTTAATAATGTTAAAATCGTGTCTTCAAATAAAGTGTAGTACAAATAAAGGTATCTCCTGAAAAGTGCATTGAAGAATATATTTAAGAGCTTCCACTTACATTCTACAAGATTTCTTTTTGTCTGGGCCATGACTTTGTTTGTGGATTGTATATTTTATGATCTTTCATTCTACTTTGACAAATGTGCATGCTTTCCTCTTGTATTTCATTCAGCAATTAAAATCATAATAATTAAAATATTGCATCCCCCCCCCATATGCCTTAAGCAAGACCTGTTTGTTGTAGGTTCAGGTTCAAAATATATTGTTTTGAAATTAGATTTATGTTTTTGTTTATTTCTTTAAGTATATTTACAGGACTTATTTGAAATGCTAGTGGTATTTTGATTGTTTAAAGTTAGCTATATGCATCGGGGCAATTATGATTACATAGTTCAGACAGTTGTCCCAGACTATTTACAGCTACTGAAGAATTGTTGTGTGTTTTCTCGGGAATAGTTCCCACTGCCCTTGCGAGAGACAATGTGGCATAGTAGTTTAAGTGCTGGAATAGGAGCAGGAAAACACAGATTCTAATCCTCCTTTAGGCAGAGAAGCCAAGTGAATGACCTTGGACCACTCACACATTCTCTCAGCCACAAAACAGTGCCTCTGCGAAAGCTGGTTTAACAATAAACTCTTCATTCATCATGCATTGATGACTTTGCTAGGCAAAGTGCACTACAAGCAAGCAGCCCCTGCAACCAAGCGGAACAAATGTTAGGAAGAAGATTTCCCACTGTGGTAATGAGTCTTGTTTAAAGGAAAGAATATATAAGGTTGTGGCTGTAGCTTCTCTGACATTTTAGTTACGGAATAAAACAAGTGGTTTGAGGTTTAGCTTATAATATTAAAAAAGATTAGATGCAATATTTAAGAGATTTGTCAACCCCAGCTGACTTCAGGAAGCCTGCCATCTTGAATGTTAGAGAGCGAATCATATTTTTAAAGAGATACTTTTCAAATGGTATTTTATGCCAAATATAATGAGAATTTATTGCAAAAATAGTAGACAAACATATAAGTTGGTCTTCATACATTTTAGATAACGACTTCATTGGGCATATATGTACTTGTAGGTTTGATTACAAATTTTAATAGTGAAATTAAAATTCTAAAATAAAAGGAAACAAAAATGGGTACAAGTCCAATTCTTCTTTATAAAATCATTATTGGGCACTTCCCCCCCCCCTTTGTTATCTAATTTAAAGAAAAACAGAAAACCAATTTGTTGCTGATTTAATTTAACAGATTAGGTAAGCAATATAATAACAGAAACATTCTGGATTTCTTACAGAGATTTCTGAGGTATAAAACTGAATTTATTCTGCTATACTATGATTTCCTCCCATGTAATGTATATATATATATATATGTTTTTTTCTCTGTTAAATCACCTGGTATACCCAAATATGGGAGGGAGCATACTGCTTCCTTTTTGCCTTTCGGCCCCTCCAGGGGCCATCCAGGCAGTTACTTACAAACGACAGTCCGTTTCTATATGTTACATATTTTTACATAAATAAAGGGAGACTAGTATAGATCTATTTCAAGCTATCAGCTAGCCACACCCTTATGGGATTAGAACTTGGGCCACTTGCCTTGTTAGGCAAGTGTTTAAAAAGTGTTTATATATACACACACACACACACACACAGAGCGGGGGGGGATTGGCTTAAGGAAATTCTTTCTTCTTGAAAATTCTTTATTTAGTTGACAATATTTTATCTATATCTTTTTTTTTTAGATGCATTTCTCTTAGGACTCCATTGATAGAACTCTTATCTGGCCAAATACTTTTGGAAATATAATGTCATATATTTTTATTCCAATTCATCTGATCCAAACTTATATTCCATGTTATTCCATCCGTTTTAGATAATAGTTTCCTTGTCTTTATTAAGTTAAAAAATGGAATATGTAATTTGGAAAAAGTTTGTTTCCATGAGCAAATGCACATTTTCTGGATTTTCTTTTTCAGAATATGTACATATAATTATTAGAGTAAAAATATTTGCATAACCCTCCGCTCACTAATTTTGCAACCATTTTTATTACATTTCAAGATGTAAAACAATACAGATAAAATGATGAGGCTAATTTGGAGAACCTAAAGCAAAGCATTTGCCAAACTGCCCTGTGTCATTCTAATTAACAAGCTAGCTTTGTGTGGGCTGGATGGTATGTTGATCAAGTACGTGGTTAGCTCAAAAAATATGCCCCAAGCCAGATCATCAAAGGTTCTTCATCAGACTGGAAAGAGGTACTGAATGGGGTGCCACACAGCCTTCTTCTTTTCCCTATTTGTGTTAATGACGTGGATGTCATGAGATGGCAGGAATATTTCTCAGATTTGCAGATGCCACAAAATTTAGTGGGATAGCTTCTAGTTATGTACAAGGGAAAAACAAAATGGAAAACAACCTTGACAAATTAGAGAAATGAGCTTAAAATGAGCTTAAAATTGTTTCAACTCCTACCCTCAAAACGACGCTATAGAGCACTGCACACCAAGACAACTAGACACAAGAACAGTTTTTCCCCGAACGCCATCACTCTGCTAAACCAATAATCCCCTCACCACTGTCAAACTATTCACTAAGGTTGCATTACTATTACTATCAGTCTTCTCATTGTTCCTATCACCCATCTCCTCCCACTTATGACTGCAGGACTGTAACTTGTTGCTTGTATCCTTACAATTTATATTGATACTGATTGTTTCCTGATTGCTTATTTGTACCCTATGACAATCATTAAGTGGTGCACCTCATGATTCTTGATGAATGTATCCTTTCTTTTATGTACACTGAGAGCATATGCACCAAAGACTAATTCCTTGTGTGTCCAAATCATCTGTCAAAAGTTAATGATGCACCCAAAAAGGAATTGGGCTTTGATTGTCATATTTGTCTTGACTTTTTTTCCTAAATACCCTGTTTCCCCCAAAATAAGACATCCCCTGATAATAAGCCCAATCGGGCTTTTGAGTGCATGGCAATAAGGCCAAGCGCTTATTTCAGGGTTCAAAAAAATATAAGACAGGGTCTTATTTTTGGGGAAACACGGTACCAGTAGTTCTTGACTTACAACCATTTGTTTAGTGACCGTTTGAAGTTACAAAGGCACTGTAAAAAGTGACTTATGATCAGTTTTCATACTCACTACCATTACAGCATCCTCATGGTCATGTGATCAAAATTCAGGCACTTGGCAACTGGCCTATATTTATGACAGTTGCACTGTCCCGGGGTCACACGGTCACTATTTGTAACATTCCCAACTGGCTTCCAACAAGCAAAATCCATTGGGAAAGCCAGATTTGCTTAACGACTTCATGATTTGCTGAACAACTGCAGTGATTCATTTAACAACCCTGGCAAAAAAAGGTTGTAAAATGGAGCACAAATTCACTTAAAAACTGCCTTGCTTAGCAACAGAAATTTGGGGCTCAATTGTGATCATAAGTTGAGGGCTACTTATCTCCCTGTCAAATGCAAAGTGTTTTCACTTAGAGCAAAAAAGAGCAAAATAAAATGGGCAGGTATAGGCTAGGGCAGAGTTTTTCAAACTTTCTCAAGTCAAGACATCCATAATGGTTCCCAAACTCTGTGCACTCATGAATGCTTTTGTTATGAAGTAGTCAAATATGTCCCCGTGAATTTATTGTCATCCCGTGGAGTCCTGTGGAACACAGATTGAGAACCATGAGGTTAGACGGTACCTGGTAATAGTATTTGTGAAAAAGACATTGGAGCAATAGTTGATTGAAAACTGAATATGAATTAGCAATGTGATACATCTGCAAAAGGGTACAATAGCAAAGTACCCTTTCCAAATCACAGGAAAAAATAATCATGCTATGTTCTGCATTGGTCAGATCCCTCCTCAAGTATTTTGCCTGCTTCTGGGCATCTGGCTGTAAGAAGGATTCAGAAGGAACATTGGAAGGGTTTTGGAGAAAAGCAGTGTGTCCTCTAAAACTGACACATTTAGTACAATTGTGCATCCCTTGCAAATTGATGTCTTGGACCATCCAGGAACACAAACCTACATCTTATCTGCTTAAAAAAAGTGACACAGAGCTCCTGCATGTTTCAAAGCATCTTTTGGAGATAAAATCTGAAGTGTTGTACAAGTATTGTTACAATCCTTTTAGCCTTGAGACGAGAAGAGTGAGGCTGATATGTTCTCTTCAAAGACCTGAAAGATGTTGCACACCAATAGGCTCATGGACAAAACACAATAATGGGTTAAGTTATTGGAAAGCAAGTTCTGTTTGCACATCAGAAAAAAAAATCCTAATATATTTTGACATTGAAACCAGTCCTCTTCTAGCTATAGAATTCTATGTGTAGGCATCTATTTAATTTTGAAAAATGAAGAGCCACCAGAGCAAGATATTATTTCTGAAGTAATTGAACGGGAGAATATTATTCTATCCAACTTCTGAGGTACAATATCATACATACATATGATGAAGGATCAGATTAATTAATACTTTGATGCTTATCTTGACCTTTACCACCTACTGGGTTTGCCCACCTACTGTGCTACTGAGCTTTTTAATAAGCTATTGACCAAAGAAATAAATATATACCGAAATGTAAAATATGGCAAAACTAAATAAAGTGCAGCATTTCCTTAGATCTTAATGATATGTGTGCAAAGTAGTCAATTTCCTCTGGAGGTTTTAGAAGAGGAAACTGACAAAATGATATAAATTATTTAAATATGAAAGGGTTGCTTATTGAATCTATCATTTGTCGTCCCCTGCTTGAGTTATGGCACATTCATAAGGTTGGTTTCCACAAGTTTCTTTTAGGCCTGTGTTTCTCAACCTAGACAATTTTAAGATGGGTGGACTTCAATTCCCAGAATTTCCAAGCTGACTAGGGAATGCTGGAAATTGAAGTCCACACATCTTAAAGTAGCGGAGCTTAGATTAATGATCAGGACTCTGGTGGCTTCTTTTCTGACTTAACACATTTTATTAAAAAGTGTAAGCTTTTGTGAGCTGCAGCTTATTTCATCAGATACATAGGACACATCTCTGTACACTCATTTAGCTTACTTTTGGGGTGTTTCATGTTTCATGTTTGCTTTTCTTGGTGAAATTGCATATCAAATTTATCACTTAGGAAATAACCCTCCATATTGAAGGATGTATACATTCTAAATACATTATTTTAGGAAAAAGAAGTGTTATTGTGGCTTAAATGTTATAAAGGACTTTTGTTAATAACTATCCTATAGAAAAGGGCTATAATTTCTAAGCCTGTGATTCAGTCACTTACTACTTTTAAGACATGTGTTTTAGCACATACTTATTACATATCTGAAATCTTTGTGAAAGGGCTTCTCTTGGTAGTGTTTATCAGGTAAGTAAGTAATAATAACATTGTTTTTGTGGCACCTGAAGATGGCAATAGCTTCCCTTTATCCTTACAATTTTTCTTAACTGTTCACACCTTAAATCCACCAGCAGCAATAATCCGTTCAATCTGAACAAACAGGGTTTTACTAACATGCCAATCTTTAGTTTTGAGATGATATCTTTGGGTGAAGGCAGTACAGCTGAAGTGGTTCCATGTCATTTGATACATTTAGGGCTCCGTTTTTAGAAGTATGAAGAAGTCTGGGCAATAAATTTCTATTTAACTACAGGATACTATCAGATAATATCTCAGTCAGAGAGCCCTATTAGTAATGAAATGCAACACAAACATCACTGATACCAATTTGCTTATTCTGATTAATTTGGATTAATTGCAAAATAAGCTGAGCTAATTTCCCCTCAAACAGAAATAGCTTCGTTTCCCCCCTCCCCCCCCAAAAAACCATATGATTTTGAAAGGTAGCTATTTATTCAGATAGTAATGATCTCTTCTGTTTAAACTGAACTTACCCATTCAGGATGCTGGTAACATAGGATAAAGAAATCTCTCAATGGCTAATGAAAAACATTGGCTATTGACATGCTTACTTCCATTCTTTCTCTTTGCTGTGGCCAAGTAAATAATTTCAAAGGAAAGGGTATGCATAGAAAGAAAAAGGAAGCAGATAAGATATTTGACCATAGATGCTGAAGAAACCATTAGTCTAAGGTTGTTTTTAATCTTCTTAGATGTAAGAAGTACTAGCTCTCAAAGAATAGAATAGAATTCTTTATTGGCCAAGTGTGATTGGACACACAAGGAATCTAAGCTAGGATGCTGAATATTGTTTAGCCTCCCTGCAACAATTTTATTCTCTAACAAAATGATTCAAACCTTAATTTATTCTGAATTCGGATAGCATTTGTAACAGACCTTGCT
This sequence comes from Thermophis baileyi, assembly GCA_003457575.1. Taxonomy (NCBI): domain Eukaryota; kingdom Metazoa; phylum Chordata; class Lepidosauria; order Squamata; family Dipsadidae; genus Thermophis; species Thermophis baileyi. Next base: position 6,842,253 of record QLTV01002694.1, read on the forward strand.
CCTTGTTAAGTATGTTTAAGATTATGCATTTAATCAGATTAATATTTAGCTCTGAAATTGGAATTCCCCTTGATTTCCATCTAAAGACTGTTTATTTAATATAGTTTAACATACACAAAAAAGGAAGTTTTAAAAAGGGGGGGGAGCCAACACAAGAACATGTGTATTATGTCACGTTACGTAGTAAAAATTGTTTATTTTATTTATTTATTTAAAACATTGATATAGCCGCCCGTATTTTATCAAAATCTGGATGGCTCTCAATCAAAAGTTAAAACAACATATAAAATCATATTAAAACTATAAAACTAAACAGATTAAAACATTAAAAACAACAAAGACCAGGCACCAAGTCAAACTCCTAATGTGCAATTATTCAATCTTATCCAAGCATTTGGGGGAAAAGTCAGGTCTTTAAAGCTTTAAGGAAGGCTAAGAGAGTAGGGGCCTGCTGTTCTTCAGGGGGCCAGAGTTCCATAAGGTAGGGAGCTACCACGGAAAAGGCTTGCTTCCTAGTTCCCATCAGATGGCAGTATTTAGGGGAAGGACCTATATAAGACTTTGCCATATAGAACTTTAAAGGTCATAACCAGCACCTTGAATTGCATCTGGAAAGAAACTGGAAGCCATTGCATCTTCTACAACAAAGGTGTTACATGGATACCTACAGGATCCCATTACTGTGCAGCATGTTGCTGCATTCCAGACTAGTTGAAGTTACTGAGTGGTCCTCAAGAGAATCCTCATGTAGAACGTGTGGCAGTATTCCAAACAGGATATGACCAAGGCATGAATGACCGTGAATAAGGCCTCCCAGTTCAGATAAGGGCACAATTGGAGAACTAGAATGCAAAGGCCACAGCTGCCACAGAAGCCACGTATTTTCCCTAAGAATCTGAATACAAGGCAGTGGCTCCATTTGTTGGTCCAGAAAGTCAAATCCAGCACTGATGCCTGCCCTCCAGCACATGATAAAAATAAACTTAGAGAAAATTAAAATTAGATTAAAATATCTGATAAAAAGTAAAATGAATAAGAACCTTATGCATGTTTATTGTTTGATGTCAGATCTGAAACATACACAGGCAAATCCTGAGCAGCCCATTGGTAGTCAGCTCCCTTGTGAGCCTGATATTACGGGCATGGCATCAGATCGGTCTTCAACGATTGGACAAAATACATCACCCGACATAGATTCACTTGGCCATGAACACAGCAGCAAGTCAGCCAACATCTGCAAGAACCTATGATTCATTATTCTTTGAATTCTTATATCTTCGGTAGTAATATTTTAATGTTTGAAATTTTAATGCTAACTTAATTGTGCTTTTATTGTTGGAAGCTGCACTGTACAGTGGTGGGGAAAGGGTGGGGTATAAATCTAAATAAATGATTAGAATTCATACTGCTGCATCTTTTGGCAATCAACCATAAAAATGGGCTAAAAAAAAGGGAGAGAAAGCTACTGTGAAAAAAAATGGGATATGGTGATAAGAATAGCAATAGCAATAGCACTTAGACTTATATACCGCTTTATAGTGCTTTACAGCCCTCTCTAAGCGGTTCACAGAGTCAGCATATTGCCCCCAACAATCTGGGTCCTCATTTTACCCACCTCGGAAGGATGGAAGGCTGAGTCAACCTTGAGCCGGTGAGATTTGAACCGCTGAATTGCAGCTAGCAGTTAGCTGAAGTAGCCTGCAGTACTGCACTCTAACCACTGCGCCACCTCGGCTCTTATAAGAAGAAAGTATTTGTTTAGAAAATACTCATTTCCTGAAGGTATCTACACAAATATCGTTCTGGAATTCAGCCCAGGCATTGAGAACTGAAAATTCCAACACTGAACCATGGTGAGCCCCTATTCAATTCATTAAAATATGATAGAGGTAGCTGCCACAAATTAATAATAACTTCATGGTTATAATGTCTTTTTCTCTCTCTCTCTCTCTCTCTCTCTCTCTCTCTCTTTTGTCCTCTTTTGTCTGTATGGCTTCTACCAAATCCTATCTATCTGCCTCTCAGCGGAGAAATTAAAATATGATGTATCATTCTTAAGGCAGGACATTTCAATTTGTGTTCGTTTATTTTATTTCATGAAGGTTAAAATCAAGCAAACAAGCACCGCTCTTGTAATTTTCTTTTATTAAAAAAAAAAAAAGAAAGGAGGAGAAAGATGGGCAGAGAATCAGAAACGGTATTCAAGTGATGATACCCAGTAATTTGTTCATTCTTCTGTCAGTGTAATTTACAAGACAGCGACAGATAAACATGGCTATACAAGATTCATTTACGGTGACACAATGGCAGATACACAGAGCAGAACCCTGCCCGTGAGATAAACTTATGAGTGAGTGACTTATGCAGTAATTAGGGGATAATTGTCATTAACCTCGCAAACAGTAGTTTACCCATATTGTTTAAAAGGCTCCAGGATGCATAATGACAAGGTAATCTGTCAAAGCACTAGGGGGAAATATTAATAAGATTTGTGCAGGCCTGGATAGAAAATATGTAGAAAGCGGCCACATTAAGCTAATTGGTGGATGAATATACACTTGTAAAAGTGCTTCTAATGGCACGTTTGCTGCTCTCCAAATGACTACTGTTAATGTGGAGAAGTGGGCTGCCGACAAAGTCAGGACTTCAGGGACAAGAGGGTATTAAGTTATCCAGGCACGGTTGTTATTATCTAGCATGCCACAACATATTTCTTCCTCCATTTTCTTTCGCATTCCAAGGTCTGTAATACCTCAATGCATGATTCATACGATGTTAATACGTCCCTAATCTCTGCTTTTGTTTGTGTGTGATTTTTGTAACCTGCTCCTCTTCTTCTGCATTGTGCTTTTGTCCCGAGCATGTTGAGCTCCTGAAGACCCTGTGTGTGTGTGTGTGTGTGTGTGTGTGTGTGTGTGTGTGTGTGTGTGTGTGTGTACATTTTTTTTTAAGATTCAGTGACAAGTTATGCCAGCAAACTTATGAAAGGCAGAAGTCAAGGATTGTATTCTTCTGCTGCCCCTACATAAGGTTGGCGACCGTGAGTCACTTGTGTCTTGTATTGTCACCCAGATCCTGTTTATTGAGCCGAGGTGGCGCAGTGGTTAGAGTGCAGTACTGCAGGCTACTTCAGCTGACTGCTAGCTGCAGTTCGGCAGTTCAAATCTCACCGGCTCAAGGTTGACTCAGCCTTCCATCCTTCCAAGGTGGGTAAAATGAGGACCCAGATTGTTGGGGGCAATATGCTGACTCTGTGAACCGCTTAGAGAGGGGCTGTAAAGCACTGTAAAGCGGTATATAAGTCTAAGTGCTATTGCTATTGGAATTTTTTTTTCCTGTGGGAGAGTTTAAGTTATGTAGCAGTGTTTCTGCTGAAACTTTGCCAATAATATCTCCATATTATCCAGAGTGATAATAGCAGTGGCCCAGTCTCTATATTATCCAGACTCCCTCTCAGGCAATGCCCTAGGCCCAGAAACCATCAGTCTGATCATCTCCCTGGCCTTACTTCCGTGGAGAACCTCCTGCAGGTCTTCTCAACTTCCAAATAGCAGTTCTTATCATGCCTGTATAGAATACCATTGTTTAAACTGATACCACAATTGTTGTGGGCCAACTTTGGAACGGATCAACTGGGCTGAAGGAGAAATGTCTTTGTGCAATAAGGATGATTGATTGTATGGTTGATAATTTTTGAGTTTTGGTAAATAAGATAAAGAGCAGGTTTTTAGAAAACTGAAGAAAATGGAAAAATAGGATGATTCTTTTTGAAGATGGAGGTTTGACTGGCTGCATTTAAATGAAGCAAGATCAATTTGATTTGGAAAATAAATATTATGTACCTTTCCGTAGAAAAATCCTGTAACAGATTTGTTGCTTTAAAAAAATGTATGATGTATGGATAGAAATAATCGAGTCCCTTGAGATCCATACTTCAGAGTATTCCGTAACAAAGAAAATCTTTTACAAAAAGCCAACCAGTGTATTTTTAAAAATTTCACAGAATATTTTAAACTTCTCTTTTTGAATCCTTATAAAGTTATATAAGCTACAGTAGTGAATCCTGGTTTGACAATGCAAATTGTATGAATCAGGATTATTTTTAATCAATTCTCACCGGGAAATGTGTGTGTTTCCTTGCAAACTAATTTGCTCTGTTAATACGAGTTTTCCCTCTCCAACTAAGTGAGAAACTGCATGTGTGTGCCACTATACTATTTCTGGAAAGCTAAATGCTTAAGCAAAAAGAAAATGTTCTATATATCTACGGAATATAGTTTGTGTGCTGATCTATTATGCAATGCCTAAACATTTACTTACTTCATTACATGGGAAGTTTCTGCAATTACTTTGTAATGCAAATTCAGCGTGGAACCTAACACCATAACTGAGCCTTCAAGTTTTGTTCTATTTTCCATATCAATTTGGCCTGCAATCACTATATCATCTGAACTCTTGATAGAATCAGCATCTATGTATTAATCTAAGAACAAGATTTTTTATTTATTTATTTGTATCCTGGCTTTATATGTTTATAAAAAACTCAGGTTAGCAAGTATTATTAATCTAAGAACAAGATCTAAGAAAAAGAATCTAAGAATAAGAGAAACTTTTGTACTGGGATAAATAAAAGGAAGAATTTGGCCTGTTATGTTTCGCAAAAAGGATTATATTTTTCCTAAATCGAATCAAAAGGAACTGTTCTAGTAGATCCCAAAAATCTCCTCTCTTTTTGTTTTGTTTTGTCAATGTTTTCATTACGACAATTTTCCGTATTTTTTACAGTATATCAAGATGGAGTTTCTCTGTTTTTGCCATGATGAATTGAACAGTTATATTGTTTTTACCTCTTTCAGTTCTTTCACTAAATAATAATTGACTTTATACACTCTCAAAGGACCATCATACTTACATAAAGATGTCCAGTGCTTTTCTGCATTTCCAACGTTTGTTTGTTTGTATGTACCTTCCTCGGAAGTTTCAGTACCATTTATGAATAATTTCAAAGCAATTTCCTGGATTTTTGCTGTTATTTATGTGGAGTTCTTCCAAAATGTAATCCATTGTGTCAGGGATGTGTCTTAACTCTGATTTCCATAGAGATGTTGATCCCTCTCCAGCAACTTCTTGTTAGACCATTAGAGGACTTTGAACATTCTAACATGAGATTTTCAAAAGCTGTTAATGGTGTTATTGTACAGATTATATTTTTTAATAGAAAGACTCATTTCATTCATTTGTAACCAATTCGGTTTAGGCCTGCTTTAAAATTCTTTTTTCTTGATTATGTATTAAATAGTCCCTTAATCTAAAAAGGGTTTGCCATCTCCATACCTTACTAGATAATCCTGCTAAATTGTTTGAGAAACAGCCACAGAAGACAATTTAGTTACAGAGACTCTGGCCCAGTACAGATATCCTGAAAGTCTGATCCAGTCATACATAGCTGCCATTAATGGTTCTGGAATGATCAAGATCCATGGTAGATCTAATGGAGAACTAATTTTATGAAATGTTGCTTCACCCTAATTGCTGCAGCGCTTGTTGAAGCCTCAGGAAATCCAAGTGAAATCCTTGAGCTTCCTTCCTTCCTTCCTTCCTTCCTTCCTTCCTTCCTTCCTTCCTTCCTTCCTTCCTTCCTTCCTTCCTTCTCTCCCTCCCTCCCTCCCTCCCTCCCTTCCTTCCTTCCTTCCTTCCTTCCTTCCTTCCTTCCTTCCTTCCTTCCTCTTTCATTCTTTTTCTTTCTTTATTTTAAAAAAACTAGCATCTTTAGCAGAATAATAGAATAATAGAGTTGAAAGGACCTTGGAGGTCTTCTAATCCAACCCACTGTTTAAGCAGGAGACCCTATACCATTCCAAACAAATGGCTGTCCAGACTCTTCTTAAAAGCCTCCAGTGATGGAGCATCCACAATTTCTGAAGGCAAGCTGTTTCACTGGTTAATTGTTCTCACTGTTTGGAAATTTCTCCTTAGTTCTAAATTGCGTAGTTCTAGGTTCTAGGAAGTCTAAATCTCTGGAAATTAACTGTTGAAATCATGACTGTCAACTCATTTTATCTTTAAAAAAATATTTTGTAGAAAGGACATAGTACTATTTGCAGTACTGCCTATTGTTTATTTTTGCACATTACTCATTTGTAGTTCTTTGGTATTTATCATGTATGTCCATATACAGTAGTCAGCCATCATTTAGTTAGTCCAAGAAATAAAGTTAGGACATATTATGCTGATGGTTCATATTATACTAATAACGGTTCTAATTTGGACGAAAATAGTTTTTGCAGAGAGATCAATTACTAACACAATTAGGGCATTGCTAAAAAATTGGCCTAGCCCTTCAAGAAGAATTAAGGGAATACATTTCCCTATTTCCCACTTGGTTAGTATGCTGCTAGTTGGCTTCTGAATGGGGGAAAATACACACAGAAAAGTAAAGTCTGCCTCTTAAAATTTACATAGACTGGCAATGGCCAAATTATTCTCTTTGTTGTCATGTATTCTCCAACTTTCTTCTCTATGCCAGAACTTCATTTAAACAAGAGAGACACGTTCATTTCACTTTGTGCATTTTCATATAATTTGTTGCAAATGCTTCACCTCATTATACCATAGTCCTTCAGGGCGAAGCATTCTGAATGTTGTAAAGAGAGTAATTATTATGGAGATTTAAGGTGGAGTGGAGCTTATGGAGCAGGAAAGATTCATATCAGAATGAGAATTACTGGAGACCTCTAGAGAAAATCCATATCCTGAAAGTAGTAGTATTAATTGGGGATCTGTACATTGTGCCTTTGGAAATTTTCACAAGACCGGTAGTTTTGTAGTTTGTTAGAAAGATTGTGTATTGAGGGGGTTGTTGAAATAATGAGATTTAAAATCAGACTCCTAGAAATCTGTGATCATTTAATAGCTGCAGTACATTTTTCTTTGCGTTGTATTCTTTTTTACTTAGATGAGCTAATCTTGTTTACTTTGCTATGTCATCTAGCTTTCATCTCCTTTTTTGGGTCTTCTTAGATTTTTTTTTTTTTATCCTCTGAATCAAACTTTGCTGCAGTTTAAATGTTGGCAATCTTTCCTCCTATGTTTGAACTGAAAATCCAGGCCATGCTGCTGCTTTTCTAATATGCAGTTAGGGGAAATAAAATACATTACACTGAAGGAAAGATGTGCTGAAGGACAAACGTATAGCAATATTATTCCCAAACATGGAAATGCTATCAGACCAACCAAGATTTGTGGCCGGTCGTACTATGAGAGTCACTCTGAAACTTTACTGAAATAGCCTACCAGTAGAATAAATATACAAGGTCTCAAATTAATTCCTGGTATCTCTTGGAATTTATTTTTCTATGGAGCTGAGATGGACCAGTGGTCAGATTTAGTGTAAAGTAGCCAATTGCTTCTAATTGTTAATTTTTCTCACTTTCTTGCTGTTGTAAACCCAGTCTGGTAGATTCAATGGCTCTTGGGTGTCACTGGCATATAGGTAATCCTTGACTTACAACCACAATTGAGCCCAAAATTTCTGTTGTTAAGTGAGACATTTGATGAGTCAGTTTTGCCTCAGTTTTTAGATTTTGCTAATCTATTATGCAATGCCTAAACATTTACTTACTTCATTACATGGGAAGTTTCTGCAATTACTTTGTAATGCAAATTCAGCGTGGAACCTAACACCTTAACTGAGTCTTCATGTTTTGCTCTATTTTCCATGTCAGTTTGGCCTGCAGTCAGCATATCATCTGAACCCTTGATAGAATCAGCATCTATGTAGATCCTTATCAGAAAGTAATTGAAGTTGAAGTTGAGAAAAAAATAATTTGAATTCAGCTATAGAACTCAATTCTATTTTTCTATAATTGTATTTTTATTAAACTTAAGTAGTGCATGAGGATTTTTGGGCAGGCCATTAGAAGAGGACGTTTTAGAGTTTTTTTAACTTTATTAATCTAAGAACAAGATATTTTATTTATTTATTTGCATCCTGCCTTTATTATTTTTACAAATAACCCAAGTCTGCAAGCATTATTAATCTAAGAACAAGAATCTAAGAATAAGAGCAACTTTTGTACTGGAATAAACAAAAGGAGGAATTTGTCCCATTTTACAACATTTCTTGCCACAGTTGTTAAGTGAATCACTGCAGTTGATAATATAGTAATATGGTTGTTAAATGAATCTGGCTTCCCCATTGATTGTGCTTGTCAAAAGTTTGCGTGATCCCATGACGATGGGACACAGCGTGGGTCCTAACCCATTGACAAGTATCTGAATTTTGATCACATGATCATAGGGATGCTACAAAGGTCACAAGTGTGAAAAATGGTCGTAAGTCAGTTTTTTCAGTGCCGTTGTAACTTTGAACTATCATTAAATGAATTGTTGTAAGTCAAGGACTACCTGCAATTGTCAGTATTTAGTATAGTGTTAATTCTTATCCTTGGAACATCCAATAGTTTAATCCTGTGAACTCATATGCACTGATCAACCCTATCCACACATCATGGCTGTGAAAATGTGGGATATCAGACTAATTTCAAACAATATACGGTATCATTTTAACTGTCCGTAAGGTAACAACATAAAATGTTGGCCTATGTTGAAAAATAATTTAGCTTAACAGTATCTTTATAAAGATATAGTGGGATCAGGGGTGAAATGCTCCCGGTTCGGGCGTGCCTGCCGGTCGTCAGAGAGCCGGTAGCGATGGCAGTGCGAGGCTTCGGCCACCTGCCCGGATGCTGCCATTTGGGTTCTTTTACCCTCTGTGCATGCACAAAGCGTTCTGCGCATGCGCAGAGGGTAAAAGAACCCAAATGGCGGCATCCGGGCGGGTGGGCGAAGCCTCGCGCTGCCTTTGCTACTGGCTCTCCGACGACCGGCAGGCACGCCCGAACCGGGAGCATTTCATCCCTGAGTGGGATGACTATGGATTCAATACATTGATCTAACATGCAGCTCTAGATAGTTCTAGATTTTCAGCAAATTATTCTGTGAAAGTTAGCTCAGTAGTGGATTATATACTATGCAAAGTTAATTCTGGACAACATTATGTATACTGTATATCACATACACAGTATATTCTCATTATTAAATTATTGCAGTATCCAAAATTATAATTATGAAATAATGAAATAAATGCTGTTCAAATGCTTCTTGAAAATTATCACAGTAATAATAGAAAATATTCCCTATGTGCTCCCTAATTTTTCTTTGAAGGGCTTTTAAAAATATTTTTTTGATTAAGTTAAGTTTTTGCATAATTACCTTTTAATGAATTTACAATATGGCTACCTGGATATATACATTTAGCTTTAAGTAGCTATGTCGAAAAAGCAAATTAGGGAAAGGATAGCAGATCTGCAAATATTGATATATAATAATTAACAATATATAGAATATGTAATATATTCTCATTTCAGGATAATAAAAAAAGAAATCTAGGATTTTTTTAGAACAAAAAAAACCACATATATTTCTGGGAAATGTGTTTGTCTCTTAAATTAGATATAAATTTGTTCGTGTTGTATCAAAAACTTTATTTATGAAGCAGAAGCCCCCAGGAAATCATATCTCCTATATTTTTATCCCAGTCCATGGATATTCCCTCTCTAAATTAAAGTGCTGAAAATTACACTGAATCTTGGGGTGAAAGGTCAACATTTCTAACCCTATTTGTATCATCTCTGATAATAATCAACCTGAGGTTATCCTTCATTCTTAGGTGACCTACATGTTAGGACACTTTACGTCCTGACATATCTCATCCTCACCTTTAGGTCAGGTAAAACCAGAAGATATGTGCAGGATGATTAACTATGACATTATTTCACTGACCCAATAAGAAATTCTCATATTCTCTCTCTCTCTCTCTCTCTCTCTCTCTCTCTCTCTCTCTCTCTCTCTCTCTCTCTCTCTCCCTCTCTCT
>QLTV01002694.1:6852214-6880503 GCA_003457575.1 Thermophis baileyi
CTCCCTCCCTCCCTCCCTCCTCCCCCATGTGTATGTGTGGATCTATTTTTTGTTTCTGCTGTTTATAGAGAAAGAAATAATATGTGGGTGAAAGAATCATTTTAAAGCTATACATTGTGAAGATGTTAATCTTAGTTGAATTAGACGTTTCTTTCTAAAATTGGAAGACAGCACAATTCTATTGTGTAGAAATGGAGCAACTAATGTGTCACTTTAGACAACCGAGAAGCAGAATCATCTGCTGCAGATGTATGGCACACAGATCTTATGGACTTTCTCAGCATGGATACTCCTTGAATTTCCTGTCTGCACTGTCCCAAGAGGTTTATCTATTCAGTCATGAGTTGACTGAAATAATATAAATTGGAATCTTTTGTAATGAAAAAAGTAAATGTTGATAAAATGTAATGGCATTGGGGAAAGTCATGAGAGAAGCCAAAACGAGTTACACGGAAGACATGATATGAGCCTCAAGCTGAGTATTACAATACCCCGAGGAATCCACAGCTAGTTTGTAACAAACTCCAAAGGGATCCTTGTCTTGGTTCCTTATAACTTTAATCTTAAAATATTCCTATTCCTTCTTATCTAGTTCTAAATTGTAATGCATTACTAATTTTCATTCAGTTAGCATTATGTGAACATTGCTTTGATTATAATACAGCACATATGTACAGTATTATATAAAACATACATGTTCTGACCTAGTTTTCTGCAATGTAATAGGAACAAAAAAAAAAAAGGATACAACTGAGGAAAAGTACTGGAAAAGTCACCACTTTATCAAAAAGTGACAGGTCTAGTTTTTTTTTTCAACTAATCATTGCTTTTAAAGAGCTGTTGCATGTTTGATTTGGAGAAATATTAAATAGCAATAGCATGGATTTACTTGGTTGATTAAAAAAAAACAATATCTGGTTTAAGTATTTGTTGAGTATCTATTTATTCACCAATATCCTCTTTTAGATGTTTGATCAATTTATTTTTATAGCATTGTGGTGTCTTTGAAGCAACTGCAGCATTTTAATGTTTCCAGGTAAACAATTAAAATGTAGAATTTTGAGGAAAAGCTCTGAATTGATGGAAAGTGCAAGCTAACTGTCCTCTGGACATACACACTTCATAAGGAGCTCCAGGATCTTGAAATATCAATGTTCAGCAAGGAGATAGCTAAGGCTTTGATCCTATTTATATTTGAACTAAACTGAAATTCACTGTATCACATCCATAGCAATTTTTTTCTTCTTCTTCTTCTTCTTCTTCTTCTTCTTCTTTTCTTCTTCTTCTTCTTCTTCTTCTTCTTCTTCTCCTTCTCCTTCTCCTTCTCCTTCTCCTTCTCCTTCTCCTTCTTCTCCTCCTCCTCCTCCTCCTCCTCCTCCTCCTCCTCCCCCCCCCCATTAAGTTAATGAAATGGGTATCAGAATTATACTTCAAGTAAGAACATAAGCAGGTCAGGAATTTAAATAGAGCTGTGCTGGATCAGACCAATTTTCTTTTAGTAACTGGCTAGTTTGGTATCTCTGTAAAGCTTACATATAGGTATAAATGTATAAAATGCTTCTGAGCATAACATCTCCATTTAGCTCTCCAGGCTAGTAGGAATCAACAGAATTGCCTTCCTTGAATGTACTTCTACTATATATTTTATTGTATAGGTAGTACTCAACTTACAACCACAATTAAGCACAACATTTCTGTTGCTAAACAAGACGATTGTTAAGTGAGCTGTGCCCCGTTTTATGATAATTTTTGCCACAATTTTTAAGTGAATCATGTAGTTGTTAAGTGAATCTGGCTTGTCCTATTGACTTTGCTTGTCAGAAACCAGCTGGAATAGTTACCCCTGGTGATCATATGACCCCAGGACACTGCAACTGTCATAAATACATGCTGGTTGCCAAGTGCCCGAATTTTTATCATGTGACCATGGGGATGCTGCAACGGACATAAGTGTGAAAACTGGTCATAAATAACTTTTTTCAATGCCGTTGTAACTTCGAATGATCACTAAACAAATGGTTAGATTACCTGTAATGAATTTCATAATTATGTAATGTTGGCTTGAAGAAATGAAACACTCTCTACTGTTTATGTATATATTATCATTTGATAATGTTCCACTAACTTGTTTTGTATGGTTTAATAGAGAGTAGCAGTTATGGATCTTTCTGAACTTTGGGAAGGTAGTCTACTTAGAGACCAAAACAACAAACAAGGAGGTTGAGCTAGACAGGCATATCTGTAGAAGTCACCAATTTATTGACTGCTTCATGCTCAGGAAAAGGGCTTGCCAGCAAAATTATAAAAGTTGGCAATATGGCTGGCATGAACTTAACTAGAAAAATTGCCCAAGAAACAATATATTTATTATCTAAACAGTCTTTTGCTTTCACACATACATGCTGTTATAGAGGATGGTCTGATATTACAGTGCAGAATTTTTAAGTTCTACCTTGAGGCAAATCTCATACTTACTAGCAAAAATGAAAGTGTGAAATGCTTTTTAATGTATATTTAACAACAGATAGTCTGGTGATTACTGATGTGTATTCTCCCTGGACTTTTCCTTTGCTATCAAAAGGTAATATTAAAACACATTTTTACACATTTATGATATCCACAATGATCAGATGTTTACTTTTAAAAATGCTTGCTACTTTTATTTATTAAAAATGGTGAAAAGTCATCATGTTTTCACTCTAACCAAATTTAGTTTATACAGGAACAGCAATTCCATGAATCAAAACAGTAGAATTTGCCATTTTGTAAAAAAAATTAAAATTAAATTTTAAATCTTCCTTGAGCAGAGGGAAAATATATTAAAGTTTTTGTTAATGTTTTTTTTTAAATTTCTACCTCAATTATAATGTCTAGCTATATATTATATTTATTAATTTGCTTAAAAAAACAAACCTTCTGAATTGCGTATCAAAGACATAAACTGTATGTCACTAAATGTATATTTCAAATATTTCCTGTAGTGACACCGTTTAACAAGGATTGAAGGTACAGTCTGTGACATTTTGATGCAATGCGTAGTGAGAGATTACCTTCTCTTATTAATGAATGTTAATTGTATGGTATATAAGCATTTATTGTTAAAAAAAAAGATTTCTTAGTTTAGCTCACAAGAGATAGTATTGATGGTACCTTAGTTCACAAAAACCAGAGGTTTACACTAATGTTTGTTCTAACATGATTAAACCACTATGTTTCTTTTACTTCAATTATTATGTTTGCTTGGTAGCAAAGTTTGCTTTCAACAAAGTGTTTGCATGTAGTATTCAGAGCTTAGTGTTTGATGAGCAGTCAGAACAGCACTTTCAATCGAAATCGATAATTATGCAGAATCAATAAGGTTTTCTTCTTATGTGTTTGTCTTTGTTGTTTCTTTGATATGGCCTCTAGGATGCTGCAGGCAAAGTGCTGGACCGCTGGGCCATCATGTCCAGGGAAGAAGAGATTATTACCCTTCAGCAGTTTTTGAGGTTTGGAGAAACCAAATCCATTGTGGAGCTGATGGCAATTCAAGAAAAAGAAGGGCAAGCCGTTGCTGTTCCATCTTCAAAGACAGACTCAGACATACGGACTTTTATTGAAAGCAATAATCGAACCAGGAGCCCAAGTCTCCTTGCTCACTTGGAGAACAGCAACCCTTCCAGCATTCATCATTTCGAAAACATCCCAAACAGCCTAGCATTCCTGCTACCATTTCAATACATAAATCCAGTCTCCGCTCCTCTACTGGGCTTGCCACCGAATGGGCTCCTGCTGGAACAGCCAACGCTGAGACTGCGTGAGCCAAACCTTTCAACTCAGAATGAATTTAATGAAAGCAGTGAATCTGATGTTTCCCCAGCCCCTTTCAAGAACGAGCAGACCTCCAGGAATGCCTTGACCAGCATCACCAACGTAGAGCCCAAAAGCGAGCCAACTTCCGTTTCCCCTGTTCAGACTTCGACCCCTGTCAATGATTTATCCAAACCCGAACATACAAAGAGCTCTTTCAGGCTTCACAGAATGCGAAGGATGGGCTCAGCCTCACGGAAAGGAAGAGTCTTTTGCAACGCATGCGGGAAAACCTTTTATGACAAGGGGACCCTGAAAATCCACTACAATGCAGTCCACCTTAAGATCAAACATCGATGTACGATTGAAGGTTGCAACATGGTCTTCAGCTCCCTTAGAAGTCGCAACCGCCACAGTGCTAACCCCAATCCCCGACTTCATATGCCCATGTTAAGAAACAATCGAGACAAGGATCTCATCCGTGCTACATCCGGTGCTGCCACTCCTGTTATAGCAAGTACAAAATCGAATCTAACATTAACGAGTCCGGGGCGACCTCCGATGGGTTTTACCACTCCCCCATTAGATCCTGTGTTACAAAATCCTCTTCCTAGCCACCTCGTATTTCCCACTTTAAAGACTGTACAGCCGGTTCCTCCTTTTTACAGAAGTTTACTTACGCCTGGGGAGATGGTGAGTCCTCCCACCTCGTTACCAACTAGTCCATTGATGCCAATAACTGGCACAATGGAACAGTCTTCTCTCCCTTCAGAATCAACACTGCCAGCAGGCATCATGCCCCTCCAAGAAACAAGTGCTGACCTCGCCCCTAAGAAAAAGCCACGAAAGTCTAGCATGCCTGTCAAAATAGAGAAGGAAATCATTGACACAGCCGATGAGTTTGATTACGAAGATGAGGAAATTAATGATAACAGAAGCATAACTCATGATGGTGGTCATGACAATCATTGCCATTCTCAGGAGGAGATGAGCCCAGGGTTGTCTGTGAAGGACTTCTCAAAAAATGGGCAAAACAGGTGCATTTCAAGGACAGAGCTAAGAAGGACAGATAGTATGACATCAGATGACCAAGAGCACGAGAGGGACTATGAAAATGAGTCTGAATCCTCAGAGCCAAAACTGTGTGAGGAATCCATGGAAGGGGATGAACACATGATCCATGAAAGAAGTAGCAAGTCTATGATGAACCATGAAAGACCGGATGAAAACCACAATGATGCTTCCCACCCCGGTGAAATTAAAGTCAAGGAAGAGTTTACAGACCCTACATATGAGATGTTTTACATGAGCCAATACGGACTTTATAATGGAGGCAGTGCCAGCATGGCTGCTCTCCATGAAAGCTTCGCTTCATCATTCAGTTATAACAGCCCGCAGAAATTCTCTCCAGAAGGCGATTTGTGCTCGAGTCCAGATCCCAAGATCTGCTATGTGTGCAAGAAGAGTTTCAAGAGTTCCTACAGCGTGAAACTCCATTATAGGAATGTTCACTTAAAAGAGATGCATGTCTGCACAGTGGCTGGCTGCAATGCTGCTTTCCCCTCCCGAAGAAGCAGAGACAGGTCAGTAAATATTGAATTTATTAACTGATTTTCTGGGTCTGTCTTTTTCTTAAGCCAAAGCCTAAGAAAGCCAAACTTAGGGTTTATACTGAATATATTTAAATGATATGGACGGCATATTCCTTTAATATAAGACTAGGTAAGCAACCTGGTAGCCTCTAGATATTTTGATTATAATTCCCAATCCGCATATCAGTGGGCAGTGATAATGGGAGTTGTCATACAAAAATAACTAAAGGATACCACGTTGCCTTTCCTCGAACCAAGAAATCTTTCATTAGTTTTGTTTCTTGCTTTTCTTGATCTCTAGATCTGTATGCAAACACTGAACCATCACATTATATAATGAAATAGAAGTGCAAATATAATAGGACTGTAGGTTCTTCACTGCTTTTCTGTGTATCTTAATTAAGTGTTCTTTCCATTTGTAAACAAAGCTCCCATTTCTCAGGGTGATTATTTCTATATTCCATATAGACCATTCAGGCATAGGAGAATGTAAATATGGATCGATGAAGAGACAGTAGACAGAAATGCATACATATTCCTGTGTACACAGATAGTATTGTTAAATTCATTTTTTTCTTTACTCAAGTATTTGAAAGTTGCTATTTCAGTTTTGAACAGTGGCATGAAAACTCTTAAAATCTAAGCCAAAACAAGTGGTGTCCACTGATGATAGATTTTAGCATTTCAGGAGGGCACCTGTGAAGCATCCTATTAATAATCAACATGCATGACAATGATGATGAAATGCAGGCTTGTAGATTTGGACAAACCCCATTAAATGAATGAAAGAAGCAATTTGATGTAGAGTCTTTTATTCATACAGGTGTGAATACAGTATACCCTGCAAGGTATGTAAATCCCAATTCATTCAGCTGAGCACTACATACACATAAACAAAGAGGAACTCAGACATATTTTTAAAATTAATAAGGACCTTTTCTTCTGTTGGACATTTAGATGATATCACACAACAGTTATGCTACATCAAGTCTGAAATAGTTTAGTTTAAACAGAAGCAGCTGGCTCTAAATAGTTTAGTTCCTTTTTTATTCCAAAAAAGTAAGGTAAATGGAATTTGCCAAAGTGGGTCAGTGGCAGGCTAAATTTCTATACTTATGGGTTTAAACACACATAAACTTATACATGCAGCAAATATGCAACACGTATTCATGCATACATATGAATATAACATTAAAAAACAATAATGCTGCTCAGAGAATGTTAATTAATACTAGAGCATAATCAGTTGGCGTTCACACAATACCGGTATGCCACAGAAGAAAAAGAAAACTGCTTTATAATCTGTTGGACCGCAATCAGTTCGTATGTCTTGCTAAGTGAAATTGGTTTAAATTATTTAGTGGCAACTGATAATAAAAAATGTGTTTCTGATCTTCCCTCACCACATTTCAGCTACAGTTTTCTTTTTCACCCACGTTATGCTTTTCAGGGAATTCCCACACTTCTTACAGTTTAATCCTAGTTTCTTTTAATTAGCTTTGGCTAGTCTGCATGCTGTTCTATCTTGCAAGGCCAGAGGGAGAGAAGGGAAGGAGATAGACTGAACAGGTGGAACTGAAGTATGGCCTGCCACTACCCTCCAGCTTTCAACAATGGATGAGCAAAAAAGAAAAATCTTTATTTCATTGGGCAGTTATTTGCATGTCACCCTTGACATACGTCCCAAAACAACAGAATTCTTACAGTGCAGAAATTGGACATCACTCATTTTAGGTGATTATCTGAACTGTAGCAAACTACATTTACAACTGTTAAATGTTTAAAGGTAATAGCAAAATATTAAAAATGGCCAGGATTAAAATAAACTATGAAATGGATTCCTGATTAGACTCTCCCAGTGGTAAATAGCCTGCTGTTTTTAGGGAAGTAGTGTATATGTATATTTTAAAGGGCCAGGAGTTTGCAAAGAATTTTGAAGTAAACATGAAAAATAAGTGATCATTTAAAAGTTAATCCTTTCAGTATACTAGACCCCTTGTGTGAAGTAAAGCCAGTTTTTAGGTCCTGATCTGTCTTTACTTGGAAGTAAATTCCAATAGATTCGGTGAGATGTACTCGTTAGTTATGTAAAGGCATAGTTAACACTATGATGTTACTCTCTCTGAAGTCAGAATTACAATATTCTAAAATACAAAATTTTATTTTTCTCTCAGTCACAGTACATAGATATAGGCAGTTGCTTCCATTCTAACAGATGCTCTGGATTTCTAAAATTATAGTGATAAGTGAACTTCAGACATGTAAACTATGTTATGCACTAAGAAGTCAAAAATAATGCTTATTTTTTTTTAAATAATAAAAGATTTATAAGATTTTCACAATATAAAATTTGACAATATAAATTTCAAAAATCTAGTCAGTTTAGCAAAAACACTGGTAGCTTTTGCATACATTTAAGAAATAAATCATAAGTACACTTATTTTTTAATGTATTGTTTCACAGCCTTGATGTTAACCATAATTGGGAGTTAACTGGAACAGAAAAGAGAATATGATGAAGGAAAGTTACTTTGGAATTTAGTGGTGATCTTACACTTGGTTGCAACATAATGAATTTTGAAAATTCTAACCTAAGAATATATAAATGCATTTGAGATTAAGAATTAATGTTTCATTATTAATTCTTCAGTTCAACATTAAACTTATTATTGATTCTAAATGGGCCTTTGAAGTATTATTTAGCTTAATGACCTTTTCTATGAGGTAAGATTTTTTTTCTTAACTTTCTGAGAAAATCTTATGACCTGTCTGGTCTTTTAGCAAACAAAGGAAGCTTTGAACATACAGTGTCTTACTTCATTACCAAATAAGTAGAGGAATAATAATTGAAAGGGAGTGAACTTAAATCATCTTAACAGGTGTTAGAACCCAGTTGAAACCATTCTAGCATATTGTAGCAGAAGTGTGACACTTCTAATGTAATTTGTACAGAAGAATGTCAAATCTTATCATTCAATCTAAGATACTATTTACTGTACTTACCATTAAATCCAACATACTATACTACTACTATTCTGTAGTAGTAATTGCACCCTTTTTTCAATGGTGCATAAGCATATTTATGAAAATATAATGTAATCTTTCAACAAATAAAGTCTTATTAGAAAAAGAGGACAGTTATCACAAACAATAAGCTTGTGGCCATGCAGAGTTATTTTTTAAATAACATGCATTAAAAATGATAAAAAGAGACTTAAATGTTAAGCACTGATTATACTTTTTGCTTTTTGATTATACTAACATCTTATTTATTCTTCAAGGCATACAACCTCTCCTATTCAATATGCTTTAACAGCTATTCAGAATGACGTTTGATAACTGGCTTTGATTCTAGCCATTCTTGTTTACCCACTTGTCATATGGATAACATGATTTTTATTATGACCCCAAGGGCTCCTTAATAAAAACACAGGGTCTTACTTAAATTGATGTCTTCCAAGGAAATCTTGAACTTCAGCTTCAGAGAAGCCTTGGATAAGTAAAGGCTAGGCAATATAGTTTCTCAGTGGCCTATTTGAGATTAGGATGGCCATAGACTTTGCAACTGTTTAGAACTAGATGTCCACAAGGGGGTTCTCAGATATTTAAACGTTGAAGAAACGTTCATCTTTCATGTTGATCGTTCTGAAACGTGCCAATAATTTAATATCCATTTCCTATTGCTATCAGCAATTGGCAGTGTAAGTCTTCCTTGTTACTCGCGTCTAGGTCACGACTTCTGCACGGTCAGATATGTTACTTTACTTTTTCAGTTCCCGGGTTCCTGTAAAATAAATACATCTGCACTACCACGGTTAACTGCTTCAAGTTACAAAGGAACTTGATGCATTGCCTCTCTCTGAGTAAAGGATGCTAATTGTTAACATTTCTCTTTAAATTTTCACAGAACAAAAAGCATGTGTGTTTGTCTGCAAGGTGGGAAAGGTAATTCAGCCCCCTGAATAAATTTAAAAACAAAATAATATTTGCTCAGGGTGACTTATAAATAAATATGAGGCAACTATTGGTGCCAAGTGTGATTCTGCCATTAGGTTGCTAGTTAAATCAGTCCAGATTTAAACTTGTAAACTCCTTGATTTGTATGGAGAAAGACATCTGGATTGGGTTTATTAAAATCTGCTGATGTTTCCAGAACTAAATTTGTGTGGATATAGGCCTCTGGGTAGTTAGATCAAGAAAGCGGAAGCATGCGACTTGCTTATCTAGTTACCTGACTTCCAGCCCTGTACAGGTGTGCATGAATAAATTAACATTAAATACGTCCGACGAGCCACTGCATACATTATCAACAAAGGTGAAGATGTGAACAAATACTACCTACCTCCTGTTATCACCTCTTAAACACCACAGCAGCCATCCCCCCTCCTTTTCCATTCATCCCGCTAGCTTTTGAAACTTAGAAAGTTAACTTTTGGAAACTGCTTTCCAAACAAATCTATGCGATTTTTGAGGAGCCCATCAGTACTTCTAGAAAGGAGGTGCTTTAAAGTAGGTGGTGGTGACTTTAAAGGCATGTGCAATTAACTGTGACTTAATGGGAGAAAATATAGCACTTGAAGGTGTTAGCTGCTTGCGTAACAATTTAATAAAATAATTTAGAAGTGCCTCTTTTCTTTTTTGAAAACTCTACATCCTCAGGCACACTTTCAGTTGTGCTGTAGCTTGAAGCCATTTCACTGGCGAGTCGGGACTGCTCGGCAAGGCGAGGAATTTGTTTCTTGCCTTGCCAACTCAACCCTGCAATCAGGCAGTGTCTTCGGTTCATAATATCTTCTTTCTGTGATTAGTTAATTTTCTAACTTCATAAGAAAAGGAATCAGAAGTAAATAATGGCTGGCTTTGCATCTTTTTTTCCCCCTGCTGCATTCCTCTTCTTCCATGAACAGTTTGGTCTGAAAGCGGCTAGAGAATTCTATTTTCTTAAAATTCTTGGCAAAATGGGATAGCATTATCTGAGATCCTCGGTGACTGGTCGGAGATAAATGAACTGCAGAATTCTTCATCCACTGCCACAAGTGAATGCCTTTTCTTAACTGGATGAAGGCATGTATAGTTCACTATAATCACATAGATTTTCCTCCCCCACGTGGTCTCGGTTAAATCTCTCTTAGTGATGTAGCAAGCCATTTGCAAACAGTTTGCAGATATAATTGAAAAGTATAATATAAAATATAGAAGCCATTGCTAATGTTAGTAGTGGCAGAATGCAAAGCCTTCCCGAAAAGCTAGGGGAAGTAGGGTGAGGTAGGACCAAGCTTTTTAAGTTGTATAAAATCCATTCTTCTTCTTACAAGGGTAAGCAGAGAAATAATGAAGTTGGTTGTATAACGAAGTGGATTGTTCGGTATTTGTTTGCAGTGTTAGAACAGTGTCTATGTTGACAACTAGAAGCGATTTGACTGAAACCAGACATTTTTTTAAAAATGCTATCCTGTCATATAAGTTGATATTGCAGGAAATTTAAACTAAATTATGATGTTAATTGCATTTCTCGGAGATTTGGGGGTGCTTTCTTTGAAACTTAATGAAGACCATGCATACTGATGCAGAAGAAGATAATAGACTAGAATTAGAATTGGAGAATTTTTGTTTCAAAAGGTGGGTTTGGGCTGTAGGGGATTGGAACTAAACATATATTATGCTGTAAAGATTAGGATGGTCAGCAGAAGTGAGAGATTGATTAAAAGCACTCCTTAAATAAAGCCATAGATGAAGGACATTTTAATCAGGGTCCTATGTTCCACATCCTTTCTTTCAGATCAGAATTACTTATTGGATTTTCAGAGGTCCATAATATGACACCATCACCCAAAAAGTGTTCTGGAAAAAAAGTCTCTTGATGTTGAGGTCAATGCTGTATCACTCTTACATCTTTTATTTCTGGAGTCTGTCCCCCCCCCCCCAAATAATAGCTGTTAAGACCCCCTATTAAAAACTCAATATTTACATAGCATTTTACAGTTTACTGAAGTATCCCATTGCCTTTATTGCTGTATAAATGAGCAATTATTAGACAGTACTATAATATCAACTAAATATCAATGGCTAGTAAAAATATCAGTGCTAAGCTGGAGCTTTGGGAAGCAAATCCTTTTAATGAGATTTGAAAGGAGCTGATTCTTTTCTAGGTTCAGAAATTTTCAGATAGATATTCTAAGATCAGCATTATTGAGAAGATCTTTTCTTGAATACAGGAGAATTTAACTTTCTAACATATATTTTCCCTTAAAAGATTTGAACTCTTACATGAACAGAAAAGCTTTTCCCCACAAAAACTTTTAATTTGCCCTAAGTAGTATGTTACAAATATATAAATCATAGGCTTAACTGAAAAAAAAGCATTTTTTTTCTGTAAAATTGAAAGAAGGTCAGGCTGGGATTCACTTGAACAACATTTTGCACTGGTAGCTATTCGTTTTTATAAAGTTTCTAAATTCCAATTTCCACATCAGATATGAATTTCAAATTATGAAATTCATGATAGATTCCAAAAGTGTTGACTTGTAGGTTATGAAGTTCCTTTACTTTTTTTGAAGTCCTTGCCAGAATAGTTCTTTCTTTTTTATTTATTCATTCATCTCAATCATTTTGTCCCATAATTAAACTTGACATCAAAATATATATTAAAAAAAAGATAGTCAAGTAGTATGTCTGTACATCTCAAGGACTGTTTTTATACAGGTTTATGCCTGCAGTCCTTGAAATGTCTTTTTAAAGATTGAGCATGAGACGAATCACATGATTAGTTGCACAGACATTTTAGAAGTTGGTGAGATACCATGCACATCATGAGTTTCAAGATTTCTTAAGAAAGGGTGCCCATTCAGTGAATTCGGAAGGCAGTAGCTCTGCTGGAGAAACCTCAGAAGTTCGATAACCATATATAGAAACAGCACTTATTCTACAGGCTTTTTAGCCTATACAGTCACAAAGGGGGCACAGCAGGGTCACTTGGCTCACTAGTAATTGTGTTTTACAGACTTCTAAAGCAATTGGCTCAGTCAGTCCCAATTCAATAAAAGTGGAAAGCGAGAGCACTTTTGTTCTTCTCCTTCTTTTTTTTTTTTTTACTCGAAATTATTTCATTCAGCAGTCTGTCTTTTTTATTACCAGGACTTGACATTAGCACTCCAAGCTATATTAGCATCCATTTCAGCAGTTCAGTAATGGTATTAAAAAAACACTTAACTTCAACGGTGAATGGTTGTATGACAGTGCCATAAAAATCCACATTAAAAAAAAATCTTATGTATTTGTCTCTGAAATTTTTTTTTCTACTTGTTTAACCACTTCAAAACTGTGTTGTCATTTATAAAGACTTTCCTTCTAAAGAAACCTGCTTGAATAGTGTGAATTTTCATGCCCTGTTCCCCCAAAAGTCAGAAACCATTTTAAAAGTAAAACATGGGGACTGAAATATAAGCTGCGTAGGTATTAGAGAAGAATAGGACTGCATTTATTTTGTCTCTTCTAAAGCATACTGATGTCACACACACAAAATGCCTATTGTGTTCAAAAAGTAATTAAAAGAGAAGGAAACTCTAATGTGACAGAAAACAAGAAAAAAACCAATCATCTCCAAATATCAGAGTTGAAGATCTTGGATATCTTGCATATTTGGGAGATTTTTGAACCCGGCATTCTCTTTTTTTCTTCTATCTGGAAGGAGACCTTAAGTACCTTGGCAGTCCTGAAGCTTATAAATGACAACATCAGGTTCTAAATTTTGATTAAACATTCTGTAATTAATCAATAGTAGATATGAAGCAGTTGTTGGTGTCCAGAGCTGTAAAAAGCTTGAGACATAAAACATTACAAAGTAATTAGAGTGTGCTTCTTCACAAGAGAAAGGATTGCCTTCAATAAAGAGGTAAATGATAGCACCGTGTTTATTGTGGACGTAGGCAGCCAGTGCAATATGACAAACTGCAGGAGATACACATATCAGTAATCATCTGCATTATTAGTGTCATTAATCATAATTCTAAAAATATGACAGCAGCTGCCAACTTTTGACCAATTTCCCTTCTGCCTGTTGGCCATTATAGCTTCACTAACAGACTGCAGAGCCCCTGTGTGTGTGGCAGTTTTGCATTGAGAATGGAAGGTTAATTATATTTCAGCTGCTGATTCCTTCTCTCCTTGGAAAAGCCTTTGCACTTTGACAATCCCAAAAGCTCACTGCTGTTAAACCAGTGAAACTACTTTATTGAAATTTTCTTTGTTGGTCAGGAATGAGTAGATGTGATATAAGCATCAGTCTGGGACAGTTGCTTACAGTTTGTGCTTCAGAGTAGCCTCAGAACAAAAACTCAATTTTTATTTCCTCTTTTCTTGGCCTCTGAGGCATAGTTTTTTAAAAAAAACAAAAAACAAAATTTCTCCAAATTTAATATCCAATAACAAGAGATGTATGGAGCAATTCCATTAAACGTTGGAGACCAAAACTGGCATAGATATATCTCTGCTGATAATCAACTACTAAAGCTTAGGTAGGCAATTACTAAAATATTTTTAAAAATCTGCATAAGGGAACATAGTAGATCAGAAATCAAACCAGTATGCAACTAGCAATGCTTTAGAAATATTACCACAATATTCAAATTTAAATACTTGCAAAAATAGTTTAGCATCTAAATAAACAATGATATTTAACTTTTGAAATTAGTTGTCAGATTTTGTTTCTTCATGGCCACAACACAATTCATTGTTAAAATATCACTTCAAGTCAAGAACTTTTGACTTTTAATATCATTCCTGTAATTTGAAATCTAGTCTACATAATTCATTCAAATTCCTTTCTAACTAGGAAATAACGTTGTTAAATTATTCCCAATATAATAACCTTAATTCAAGATAGATCAAAACTTTCTCAAAGTTCATCACTCCTTAACTGATTCATGAACTGAGCCTTCAGAATAAACGCAGTTCCATTTTTCAAATAATCTCAATGCTTTTCATCAGCCATTTTGTGTTTCTGGCTGTGAGGCACTGAACCAAGTTCAGTGCATACACATGTGTGAATAAACTTTTCGACTCACAGTGCATTCCAGAAATGGAAGACATTGTTATAATCTCTTTGGAAAAGCTGTATGTGAGCACTTCTGCACAATTTGTGAAATTACTGCAGCTGGTTAATGTGAAATATATGTCATTTCTTTATCAATATGCTGTGCAATTCCTTAAACCAGGTTGGTATAATGATGTATGTAGGCAGCATAACTGCCTTTTGAGTAGCACTAACTAGTATTTCAAACCAGAAAATAACAGATATATTGCATTGGAGCTATAATACAAATGTATGTAGGTAGCACATTAATGTCTATAGTATCATATGGATTTAGTGCCAATAGACTTGGGAAGTCAAATACTATGAATGGAGATGTCAGGAAATTTATTTCCCGTTTCTTTTTAAAATTTGTGACCTACCTATTCTTCCATCTAATGGAGCTTGAGTTCAGAAATTCCTAAAAATTGTGAGCATATTCTTAGGAGAATAAATTGGCATGAATTTTGGATCAAGTATTTTGCTCTAAAAACCACTGAGTTCAAATGATCTTCCATGCAATAAATCTCAGGAATTGATATTCATTAAAAAAAGAATTTGGCCTTTCATGGATGGCATGCAGAAGATCCATAAAAGCCACTGAAGCCACTCTCTTCAGGTATGTATGAATCACTTGGGTGCAGATAGCTTGCAAACATTCTGGAGACGGGGAAAGAATTGATAATCTCAAACAATTAACTAGGACTGCTAATTATAATTAAGTTAGCCTGCTGCCAACTGTGTATAAAGCTGTGATCTAAACACAGTGCATATTCTACATAATTCCTTAGCTTATTTTAGCAAAGCCTGGTCACTTTTTTCCTTTACACGATACTGACTAATTTGGGATGTTATAAACTTTCAGTCTCCCTGCACCACCGCTTTCTTTCTTTATAATGAGATGGTTTGCATCAAGCCAACTTGTAAAGTGTGAGCTTGAAGTGCAACAGTTCCACATTTGGGAGTAACTCTGGCAACTGGTCCAGTGGTAATGCTTTTTGTTTGTAATGTCTTTTGATCTTAACAAATAACAATAGTAATATATATTAAGATTATGTCTTGACCTTGAGCACATGCAGCTGTTGAAAAATGTAATTCTTTTCACACCATCAGAGTCATTTCATTTAACACCTCAACAGGTATGTACTGAATTTCCAAGCCTTGCTAGAATGAAGAACTCTCTCGTCTTGATTTTGCAAGAAGCTGTGCAGACAAAAAAGGCCCAGCCAAGAGAAAACACCCTGGTAAATTTAAAAAAAAAAACCATTTGCCCCAGGGGAATACGTGCAGTCTGCACAGATGTCATATTGATATTAATGCTTGGGAGCGTTCTGAGGGATAAAAATGGCTTCCCTTTTGCTCCGGCCTGGCATTTTGTATGCAAACGGCTCAGCCGCCTCTGCAGTTATATCCAATAATTCTCCCTAACGTTTCCCGACTTATAACATTGATAAAGTTGCAAAGTGGAGTAAACAAACCATCTGTTTGGCTTGACCATATATGTCACACTCTCTTATTAGCATATTATGATTCATTTAGTAAACAAATTTGGTGATTTTGCTCATGTCAAAGTCAGAGGGAGCTCAGAAGCTGATTTACATTCCTGGGACAGGCACACTAATACATCGCTTCCTCCTCAACAGCTAAGTGGCTCCTCGGGAGAATTGCTCCTTGTTGACAAGAAGAGACTGTCAATTTTGTTTGCCTGCCACATTATGGGCCGTAAGGGGATGGGGGAATCCGGAGAGTGAGAAGCAGCGGAGGCAGCGGCATCCTTCACTGCAGAGTGAGAAAGACGCCTAATTCTGATAAATGGCCCACCCCAACACATCCTACCTGTTATTACAACAGACGTGCCATATCTCTGCAGTAAATTAGCTAAACCCCTAAAGAGTTTGGTGAGAGCTTATCTCCAAGTGAATAGTTTGAGCGGAGAGGGAGCTGCCTTCGTGACCGGTGTGAATGATTGGTTTCATATTGAAAGGGGTTGGCAATGACTTAAGTTCCACGTCTTGAATTTGCAATAATTTTGCTTGTTCTTCATTTCCTGCATTTAATAAGCGCTTCTTTACTTCTTCTTTTTTTAATAGGTGCTGAACTGTTTTTTACCTTTTGGATTTTCTCCCTATAAAAGGTTAATATTTTCTCAGATTCTATGCCATTTGTAAAAGCTTTAGTGACCAATGTTGCTCGTGGTGCTGGGGGTTAAACTGTAATTTCATTGAGGGGCACAATATTCTACCAGCAAATGCTGCTTGAAATAGCAGTAATGAAAATCCTTCCTATTAAGCATCATCAGTTATGCAAACATCTGATGTTGAACCCTGCAGGAAAGAAGAGGATGCACATATTTTTTTGTGTGAGATTCATTTGGATAGCATTTTTTTTTCAGGGTTGAAAAGACAGGACTAAAGAGAGAATTCATGAAAACCAAGATAAGAAATAATTTTGTTATTTCTGAGTTTCAGTCTCTATTCATAATTAGCCCAATTCTTATTATCGTATTATCATTATGATTTTGAACAATAAAGGGAAAACAGGGTATATATGGCACACAGGAAAGAATTGAAGTATCATAACATGTTGCTCTGCACATAGACTACCTGGTCTTATACTACTGTGGCGAAAAAGTAAAAAGCAATAAGTTAAATATAAAGCATGAAGGTTTACCACTTTTTCAAGCAAAAAAAACCCTTGCTTTATTAACATTTCACAGAATAACTTTAAAACATAGTAAGAACCTGTATTTATGTTGTTGGTCTTCCGCAGGAATTTATCAACTATTTACCTTGAATAGTGAACTGCATCATGAATATTCCCTTTAGCTAAGCTGTTTTGAATTTTAGGCCAAAGTAAATATGCAAGGATAAACAAAGCAAAGACCAAACTATTCCAATTTATATGGCTTTAGCGTAAATGTCTTTTAGCCACCCTCTTTTGGCAAAAATACAGGGAAAGGAGCATTTGATGATGTATGTTACACACCTAAAGGCAAGCAAATTTCATTTTAGGCAATCTTTAACTCTGGAGGACACACATATCTACAGCATTATGTGAAGAAGCAGAACATTTAAATTCCTGCCCCCCCCCTTCCCCGAGAATCAGAAAAGTGTCAGATGCTGAAATGATTTCCCTTACTTTTTTGTCTTGTGTTGTATCTGCTACAGTATGATTGGCCCTGCTGTTTTTTCCCTTCTTTCTTCTTTAAAGCCTGTGTATATCTTGCCTGAATCAAGAAAGCTTCCAGTAAGAAGAAGAGTGACTGATTTGAGAATGTCAGTGGATCTAGCTGTGCAGTTTTCCAGAGTGAAATGAATATGATCTGTGTTTGGCTACACATGCCATCTTCAGAGAACATCATAAGCTTAAGAAGAGTATCCCCCAGGTTGATTTCCATTAATACTTGCAAAAGCCTCTAGGAATGCATTCCTCCCCCTGCCCTGCCCCCAAGACCACCCCAGGTAGGCCAAAGATTCAGGCCCTTCCATTGAGTGCCTCCCTTTCTTCTCCCGAGCAAGAGTTCTTCCTAGATTTAAAAGCACTGGGCTGGCTGAGAAAAAGGCAGAAAGTGAATGATTGGAAGAGCTTACACTTCTGCTTCTGATTTGAATATGGAGTTGCATAGAGTTGTGCTTTTATTAACTTTGCAGCACCTTTTTCATGTACCAGGGCTGTAGTGTTTTCAAAAATTAGGTTATATATCTGCAAAGTAATGACTAAATAGAAGGATTTAGACTACTTGCATGTGAGAAAATGATTGGGCAAAATGTGCACACTCTGCACAAACCCATGATGCATAGAAAAATTAACACTGCCTTAAAAAAAAAAACAATGGATGGGCTTAAGATTGGGAAAACTAGAAGTGAAGCAAAGCCAAAACTGCCAGATTCAGGATTTCAAATTAATGTCTCAAAGTATACATTGGGGCCATGATGGCGAACCTATGGCACGTGTGCCACAAGTGGTACGCGGAGCCATATCTGTCGGCACGCGTGCCATTGCCCTAACTCAGCTCCAGCATGGATTTTTGGCTCAGAGGAGGCTCTGGGAGGGAGTTTTCGGCCTCCGGAGGGCCTCCAGAGGGCAGGGGAGGCCATTTTCACCCTCCCCAGGCTCCAGGGAAGCCTCTGGAGTGTGGGGAGGGCGAAAAATCGGCCTACCAGGCCCACCAGAAGTCGGGAAACGGGAGCGGGGGGGTCATGTGCGCATGTGCAGGGCAGCACGTGGGGGGTTCGTGCATGCATGCATGCGCAGGGGGGTGGGGCACATGGGGGGCATTGAATTATGGGTGTGGGCACGCACGCATGTGCGATAACGCGCACACTTACGCTTTCAGCACCCGAGGAAAAAAAGCTTCGCCATCACTGCATTGGGGTATGAGGAATTAATTTGAGAATGTCAGAATCCATATGTCAGAGTCAGATATTTTGGACATTTACTGCAATATACTTTTAGGAAGTTAGAGAAATGAGTAGGTTATGTTAATACAGTACCTTGATAAATATTATCTATTGTATTAACTGCTTTAATTGTTATTGTCTCCTTTGAGGACCCTTTGGAGCTGTTAGTTTTGTTATGTATGTTATTTTTTGTGAGACTCAGATTTATTCACTAAGGATCTGTGTTGTGCTGGTTTCAGTCTTTTTTTGACCCTGATACTCTGCAGGATTTCTTGATTTTGTAGAAGAAGGGTGCATGCTCTGTGTTGTCCCTGGAGCTCCAAGATAGTTCTGCCAAAATTTAGCAGCAAATCATCGAATAGGAGCAGTGAAATCTCATTTCCCCCCCCCCCTCATAAAGCCACCAAAATTTCTGTAAAACAGAAAATAAATAAATAAAAAATTTAAAAATCAGTGTGGTTAACTCTCCTATAAGCATATCACAGTTATTTTGGGGGGTTTTTTTTGGGGGGGGGAAACACAATTCCAAAATTGAACTGAGGGAGCGTTGACAGACTTGGTCCCATGGGAAAAACTGGAGTGGGGAAAAGACAAGTGGGGATGTCTTCTTTTGAAGAATGGTATATTTTAAAACTAAAATAAAAAATTGTGACAGCCCTGGCCTATAAAGACAAATAAAACTGAAAGTACAGTTCCCCCAGTTACAAAAAAGTTGCTTTCCCCTGTTTTTTCTACAACAGAAAGTGGCACAGCTTCATTGGAGGTTCTCATTCCCTGGAAATTCGCTATTAATTCAGTGGGGCTACAACACAAGACATACAAAGTGTGTGGTAAATGAAGTAAAGAGGACACGACAAATCAGATGTGGCTCCCACCTCCAGGGATTGAAGTCTGAAAGATTAAGATGCTCTGAATTTAGCCCATAACCATAGAGGTGCAATTTATATTATTTTTAAGCTGCTTCTTTATTGCACTCCAAAGCTATGGCTAAATTTGAAAAAAAAAATCAATCCACACAAAATAGAAATATAAGCTAAATCGTTTTTAGTCAAATTCATTCAATAGATATGTAATTACGTATCAGAATCAATAACCATTATAGAGGAAGTATATGAAAAATGCAAAGGCCAGAAATAAACGTTCTTTAAAAGGTAGAAAGTACCTAAACTTCATGATACGTTTAGGTTAATATTTTTAAGTATTTGTATGATTTATTTATGTCTTAGATTTAGATTCTGCCTCACCTTCAGGAACTCAAGCTGGCCTTTAATGCTCTATTTCTTTCAGGCTTCCCCTTAAAGCAACAGGCCTGAGGGGGCCCACAGGGCCCACAATCACCCCGTGATCTTCCATGGCCATGGTTAAAATTGAACCCCAGTCCTCCTGGTTCTAGTACAACTTCCTACTGTATTTTAAAATAATGAACTGAAGAAATGTTGATAGCGCCTTATTCAAAGTTTTTTTTTAGTGTAGTTATACTGTAACTTTAATATATTCAGATATCATTTCTAAAAATGAAGTTTTTGTTCTAAAGAAACCTTTTATCACCACTACCATAATATTTCTCACCACACTAATACTTTGCCTTGTACATTAATGAAGTGATGTATTGTAGGAAGATCTTCAAGAAATTTAGTTATAAGGACCTGTTAATTTACAATTGCAAATTTTAAATCCTTTAAATTTATCAAGCTTTCTATGGAATCAGTTCCAAATCTAAAAAGCCCCCGAGGAAGATGTATGACCCCTTTCCCGCTTTCTGTCATTGTTTCTACATTCCATTCATCTGCTTTCTGTAGGCAAATGAACCTAGAAGGAGAACCACTACTTAGAAGGAGAAATCTTTCTCCTTGCTCTGTCTATACATGATTTATGTATATGAACCAGCAGCAACATTAAAAAAAAAAAAAGATGGATCCAGGTCAGAGGGCCTGAGGGCCAGCAGTAAATCCATTCTGGTGAGATCCTGCCCAGATTTTACCCATGCTATGAAAAGCAATGTGGGAATTTGAACATACCTGTGAAGTCTTGTTGAAATTTTCATCTTTTTCAGTCTCCCTAGAGTAATTTCAAAAATGTAAGCTATTTGCCTTTAACTCTTAATCATCAATCATCTATGGCTGTAATATTACTGACCGATATGGAAAATATAAGACTATAAAATATAGCAAACAACATTGTCTTATTTCCAGGTAAACAAAAGCTAAAGCTAAGCGGGGGAAAGGGAACTCCGGCCGATAGTCTATGACAGAGTTGGAAAACGCCGATGTTTTCCTACAGGAGCTGAGGGTTCCAAGTAATACACCCATAGCAAACAGAACTCCGAGGCGGGTAGGTTCCTCAAAGAATAGTTTTATTGGATATATCATATTGGCACAAGCTGTGAAAACCGACTCTAAATGTTCCCGCGGTTTTCACCTAATTAAAAATAAAAAAATTTCCCCTTTCCCCAAACAATCAGTCACATGGTCCAATCAGGGTGCAACCCGGTTACTTGGTAACATCACTCCTCCTTTCTTCAGCCACCTGTGGGAATGTCCTTGGTTCACAGGGCAGACTATTTTGTTTTGGGATACAAAACCCCAGCTATCACTATTCCACCACTCCTCCCTAACTCTCATCTCCAGTGTGGCAACCCTGGAGCCTCAAAATGGCCTCAGTCAGGTCAGCTCCAGAGTTGACACTAGATATTTTTTGTTAGAAAGCATTATATCATGGATGGGAAACCTTCATGTTTCTGAGTTATATCTATTAGCACCCTAGACAGCATAGTTAAGGGTGAACAGCTGTGGAAGGTATAATTCTGCAATATTTGAAGAGCTATAGTTCCTTAACTTGCATTTAGGCAGGACAGCTGTATCTGAGCTATAGAAATCTGGTCAACCACTTTGTTAGAAGAAAACAAAGTGGTTCAGAATATCCAACTCAGCCCATATCTAGTAGTCCTGCCTAATTTAGGTCACCTTTAATAAATATTTCTTGCTTTTCTCCATGTACTGTAGCAGCAGGACTTAAGAGATGATAGTGGTGAGCTTGTACTTTGGTGTTAGTAATATTAGTGTAGGAGGCACACTTAAGTAAATACCTTGTTATAGTTGTTTTTTTCTTAGCTATGGGACAGGACACACTTTGTCTATGAGCTGTGTACTGCACTTTAAAAAATAATGGATGTGACTTGGGTAGAAACAAGATTTTAAGAAACCAACACTCTCTTTCATGTATTTAATAATTTTCTCTTTCTAAATTCAAGAAAGGCAAACAATTCAAGAGTGGGTAACAATTTTTGAAACTTTCTGGATGCTGCAGCCATTCCTTTCTTTAACAGCTGCATTGCCAGAATGGCTCTCCTTCTTCTTATATTGTGGAAAAACAAGGGCTGGCCATGGATCATAAAAACTGGGGGAAATTCATGGTCAAAACTGTGCCAGAGGAGAAAGGAAAGATTTAGAATTACCACCAGATTTTAAACCACAGTGAAATTTAAAACAAATTTAGGGATTCTGAGTCTAAGGGAAGCCTCCAAAATTTTCATTAAGATTACTCTTAGGACTAAATAGTAGATAAAACATGTACTGTATCTATTAAGTAAGTCAGTAATTGGGGGAGACAAGTTAGAGTGGTTGATCGTGCTGGGCTTCTACATAGAACTGTCATATGCAAAGTATGATAGATCAAGGAGTTCATTCAATGACATTAAAATGCAATTCCTGTCTTTAGATTTGGGAGATGGGAGAAGTTCCTAACGTACTCCAGTTTACCAGACCTTCAGTGGATCAAAACAGTAGAGAAAGTCTATGGAGATTCTCAATCATCCAGGTCTAGTTTGTCCCAAAGGTGCTTTTTCCAAAGGACGACTGAACTTTCTTGTTTTTTTTCCCTTGAAAATATTTCACTTCTCATCCAAGAAGCTTCTTCAGTTTTAACTCAGAATTTCAGTTAGAACTGAAGAAGCTTCTTGGATGAGAAGCAAAATGTTTTCAAAGAAAAAAAAACTAAAATTGACAAAATCCAGTTGCCTTTTGGAAAAAGCACCGCTGACACAGTAGAGAAAATAGAAAACAAGAAAAGCTTATAGGAACATTCTGGGTTCAAGAGCTTCAGGACTTGATCTTGATTGTTGCTTAGAAGTGAATGAGTCGCCCACATGTGAAATCCATTTCAACATATAGAATATCTATCTGGCATACAGCTAAATTGTATCATATATTTTAGGGTGCCTTATATAACAATCCAAATATAGTCATGCTTAAAATCAATGGCACTCAAGATGGGCCCCAGAAGATTAAAGCCCATAAGCCTACTTCAAATCTGGATACAGCTTACTGTTCAGTGTCCTGCCAGTTTGAACTCCACAGTTTTGCTATTAAACTGAACATGTAAAAAGAAAAAGAAAACCACTATCCAAATAAATCCAAGGTGTTTTCTTCCCAATAATCCAAGGTCATTTAGATTTAAATATGAACTGAAGGATGATTTTTCAATATGAGAAATATACACGAAGAAACTAATGGAACAGAATCAATCCTTGTGAACTGTGGTTGCACAATGGAAATCGACTGCTATGAATGAACTCATATCCCAAAGTTATGAACAGCAGAGCTAATGCCCCTGCAAATGAGTTCATCTGATTATTGCATTACACCTGAATCAGTTGATAAAGCAAGTTTTTTTTTAAAGCTAGGAATGACACTTAATTGAATAAAAGTCAGTGTAATTATATTAGGAGAAGCCAATGCTACTCCTGACAGCGGAAAAAGGACCTTGCCAGAAAGAGTGCCAGAAGTTGCCCACACATTTCTGCACATTGTTTGCCTGACAGATATTAAGGGCTGGTACATAGTTTAATCAGATTACTGATAGTCAGCGCTGTAAATGATAAGTCAATGGCCATGGCATCACTTTCTATTGATAGCCGAAGCCAGCTGCAACTTTGAACTCACCATCATCAAGGAAAATAAGCAGCCACTTCTACTTGGACGGAGATTTTTGTGTATGTGTTTGCGTCCCCAATGATGCAACATTAATACACATTTGTGTCTTGTATTCAGTAATTCTTAGTGTTATTCCCACATAGATCCAATTGTTTGTTTTTGCCTGCAGCCAATGAAGGAAACTAAATAATAGACAACTTAGCTGCATTTACAGATAAGGCACCTTGTCTGTGCTATATTTTAGCGGGGGGGGGGGGGGGGAGAAACATAATCTAGGCTCAGTTTGCATTAATGTTTATTGTTTCATGTAGTCCACAGCAGAGCTCATGTCCTACAGTGAATTACAAATGTGGTTGTGGGAAATCTAACTTCAGTTCATCACTTAGCTCTCGAGACCCTTTGTTAAAGCCCCCAATCTCAGTGTAAATCTGGCATAAATGGGGTTGCTAAAGTACAATTCAGAGGACCTGTATATAACTTTTATATGACTTTTTAATTTGCATGTGTGTGTGTTGTTTTGTTTATTTGCTTATGATTTATTCAATGTACCTGTGAAGCTAAAATATTGTCTTGAGCTTCTCTAGAGACATTACAGGTTACAAACATAACAACTGACAAGGTATTTGTGTGTAGTAGTTGTCAATGTGCAACGAATTGATTTTATTCTTAAAAAAAAAAAAGCATGTTGCCATGGCAAGAAACTATGTCATTTGGTTTGTACATGGAGGAACCGCTCCACCTCTGTTTGCATGATGCTATCAGAGGAGCAAACACATTTCATAGATGTAGCACTGTGCTGTTGAACACATGCTATAATTGGCAATACAGTCCATATTCAGATGTTCACAGCAAAATGCTTCCTATGTTTACTTAGAGATGTTTCCTTTGAGTTCTTTATCATGTGACAAATGGGCAAGAAATCCCTTTGCTGAAAAGGCTGTCAGGCTGTCCCTCTCTTGATCATTTATGTATGTGAGCCCTGCATGAATCTGTTCAGAAGAAAAATGTGGGCAACGCATATTTGCTTTTTCCCCCCTCTGATTTGATTTATGGCTTTAGATTGTGTGGTTGGTCCAGCAACCATCAGGACAACAGTGTAAGTGAGATGATGGGTGACAGAAAATGATCTCACAGCCAAAGCATTTTTAGCCTGTATTTTATTGTTTAAAGATTCTCTTTTCATTTTTTTAAAAAAAAGCCAGATGTGACTGGATTGGAATGTGAATTTGTTCTCTTTCTTTTTCTCTCTGTCTCTTTCTATCTCCTATTTTTTCTCTCTCCCTCCCTTTTTCTCTCTCTATCTCTGCCTTCCTCCTCCTTTTGCGATCTCGATTTAGCAAAAGATTAGAAAGCTGAACTTATCACAAGGTAAGCTCAGCCTTCATAAGTGCAGCGTTGGGGATAGTGTAACTCCCTTCTTTAATTAAATCAGTGCTACAGTACCTGATGTGAAATGATACTTTCACTCTTGTGGATAAAGTTGCCTTCCTCCTGTCCACCACCTACCACACTATTCCTTGGATGTATCTCTCAGTAGCTTTTTCTCTTATTTGGGATCCAAAATTACCCATCCTTCGTTTCCAATCCATCTTTAACTGTCTTCTTCCTAAGAAGAGTATATTGTTAGCCTACTCTGCTACGTTTAATGAATTAAATCAATCCTGACAATATACAGAGTCCCTCTCCGAGGAAATGGGTGGTTCAAAAATGTGAAAAATAAAATAAATAAATAAAATATAATGCATCCTCTATTTATTTGTCTATGAAAAAAATAATTTTCATTTTATGGCACAAGTGGGTACATTTTGGGATGGCTAGTTGAGAGATACACAACGAGTGGATATATTATTTGACAGCCAATGTGCAAATTACATAAAGAAATCTAATTTCAGGATCCAATCTGGGTCGGTCACCGGGACCAGAAATTTAGTTTCTTGAGTCTGAAAGCATGAGTTTGAAAGTTCGGAAGACTAAGCCTCTAGTCCCGGTGACCGAGCCAGATTGGATCCTGGGACATGTATATTCGCCTTCATTTGTGAGGAATCTAATTCCCTGATCTTTGGTTGTTGATACTTAGTCACCCCAATCCCGCAAGGGACAGCCATGTGCAGAAGCAGTTGGTAGCTGCCTAGCCCAATTTAGATCCAAACCTGCCTCAGTTTTCCAATTTTCCATCTGAACATCAGGCAAACATCAAATTCAGTGTGATCTGCATTTGAACTACTGTAGAAGAGAAGGCTAAAGGCATGCATTTCCATCTACATTGTAATGTGATTGGAAATGCGTCTTGCCAACCACTGTCAGACTGGAAAGCATTCTTGTGCGTAGCTGGATTGGAAACTGGATTTTTTTTTTTAGAAAAAAGTTCTTTATTAAAATATTTTCTATGAGTCAGTTGTACATCTGATCTTTGTAAATGTGCAGCTG
The DNA here is from genome assembly GCA_003457575.1 of Thermophis baileyi. Taxonomy (NCBI): domain Eukaryota; kingdom Metazoa; phylum Chordata; class Lepidosauria; order Squamata; family Dipsadidae; genus Thermophis; species Thermophis baileyi. Next base: position 6,878,421 of record QLTV01002694.1, read on the forward strand.
ATTTATATATGCCCTCTGCTTTAGTTCTACATGGCAGGGAAAAGTGTGAGGATTTATCCTGGCTGCCCCATCAAAGTTTAGGAATTTACTTTGTAATACACAATTACTGCTTATGAGACTGTGCATGTTGGTTCAGTTTACTGGGTGACCTCATACTCTGGAAGCCCTGGTTTGTAAGATATTAAGTGCCTTGCTCCCTTTCCAAATGTTTTCTGATGAAGTAGAGCTGGGTTTAGAAAAAGGCATGTTTTACCAGCATTTACCAAATGTTTACCAGCATTGTACAAATTGTATAGTGTGACTTGGCATGCAATGTCAAGTGCAGGCTGACTGCTAGAATTTGGACTGGAGACAATGGCAGATAACCTATGAAATGCATAATATTAAGAAGAGAACTTGCACAAATCAAAGTTTCAGGTTTCAGTAGGATATTTTGGCACCTTTTAATATGTCTTTCTAACAAAATATACTAAGAACCGAAGACTAGTTGAGTGAGAAGGTAAACAAAAATATATCAAAACTATAATAGTTCCACATTTCTGCCCTAGGACTTTGATCATTTGGAATGAGCTATATAGTCAACATAGAAACAAGTCCCCCTCATGACTCAGCAAAGATTTAGTAACTTAGAAAGCCACACATGGATTGCTACCTTGTAAAATGGCCTGTTTTCTTTCCCTACCAATTTTTTAAATTGTTTCACTCAGTTTTAACATATCCTGTTCATAAATACTAGTTTCTCCCCCACTCCTCTCTTCTTGGTAAGAGGATAAATCAGTTTAAGATTATTTTCTAATTACCCTTTGTTCCCAGTTGGTTCCTATGGTTACATGTATCAATAGGAACCAGTGGAGCCAACGCTGTGATTTGATAAAGAAATTCCATCGAATATCCTCCCCATTAGTTCATATAACACCATGTTTTTGAAAAGAAAAGTAGTAATCAATCACACTGCCAATTAGCCTGATACGTAGTACGATAACCACAGAAAAAGGGGGGAAAGGGGGGGGGAAAATTTAATTCATGTGGATTTGCAGCATCTTGCCTTGTGTTTACAGGAATGGTGTCCGAACCGTCATGCTTGCGTTTCTAACAAAAAAAAAAAAGAGCAACAGTTGTGTTATTGCATGAACATGGTTTGTTACGGTTTTTATTCCATTGCTAAAGTTTGCACTATAATCCATATTGCATATTGCTTTTCCCATATCTCTTTCCTCTCTCTTTCCCAGACACAGTGCTAATATAAATCTGCACCGTAAACTATTGACCAAAGAACTGGATGACATGGGACTGGATTCCTCTCAGCCCTCCCTTAGCAAGGACCTCCGTGATGAATTCTTGATGAAGATCTATGGTGCTCCACCCCATTTGGGTTTTGATCTACGGGAAGACACCTCCTCCCCAGCAGGTACCGATGACTCCCACTTGAATGGATACGGACGGGGCATGTCAGACGAATACATGGTATTAGACCTGAGCACCACCTCCAGCATCCAGTCGAGTAGTAGCATCCATTCTTCCAGAGAATCGGATGCAGGAAGCGACGAGGGCATCCTTTTGGATGACATGGATGGGGTCAGCGACAGCGAGGAATCATCACACAAAACTGAGGCTGCCGCCTTAGGGGTTAGCTTGAGTGCTGAAGTCCCGGGATCTCTCATGTTTAACAGCGTTTCCATGAATAACGGGGGGATCATGTGCAACATTTGTCACAAAATGTACAGCAACAAGGGGACTCTCAGGGTGCATTACAAGACGGTACACTTACGTGAAATGCACAGATGTAAAATCCCTGGATGCAACATGATGTTTTCCTCGGTCCGCAGCCGAAATCGGCACAGTCAGAACCCGAATCTGCATAAAAACATTCCCTTCACCTCACTAGATTAATCCCGAGATGGACACGGTCAGTGCCAGCTCATAAAATAAGACCTTATACTTCTTCAAATTGCCATTTACAGACTCTTCTATATATATATATATAAATATAAATATATAAATATATATCTTTTTTCCCCTTTTTTAAACAAAACAGAAAAAGACCGGGTGCTTTCCTTCCCCCCACCCTGCCCCCCCTCATTCC
>QLTV01002694.1:6880620-6899455 GCA_003457575.1 Thermophis baileyi
CCCCCCCCATTTTTGTTCCTTTGTTTTGTTATGTTTTTTTAACAGAAAAAAAATTATGTGGGTTGGGATAGTATCTTTAACCTGGGATAACATTTCCACTGCTTAAAAAAAAAATGAACTTATCTTTTAAAACTCGCTTTTGTTATAAAATTTGTGGTCATCTCCAAAGAGACTGTTTCTTCCATCAATGACTGTTGCCTGCAATCTTAGAAGAAGAAAGGGAAAAAAAAGAAAGAAAAGAAAAGAAAAGAAAAACCCCTAAAAACAAAGCACTGCAAAGATATTAAAACAAGAGAGAAAAAGGACAACTTCAATTGTTTTTGTGTATTTTAAACCTTTGAGAGGTTAGTCAACTACGCATGGCTGTTAACTCTTGTATATATTGAGCCTAGAAAGGCCCATGATGTAAAACAATTGTATTGATGGTGGTTTAACCTTTTCTTTGTTTGTTTGTTTGGGTTTTGTTTTTTGTTTTTTTACATTTACATTTACATCCAGCTGTGAGATATGTGGGGGGTTGGGTGGGAATAGTTTTCTGGCTAGCTCAATTCATTTATATTAGCTTCAGTGCACTTTTTTTTTTAAGAAGAGAAAAAAACACAAGTTCCATTTTTAACTACCTGCTAGAAACGCATAAGGGGAGGTGCTGGCATGCTTTAGAGCACCTGATTGGATACAGGTTTTCCTTGTTTTGTTTTTATTTTGGTCTTGTTACGATTACATAAATCCAGTCATGCACTTTTTTCTTACACGATGTGGGGATGTGTAATAATATCCATACCCTTTTTTCCCTTAAAAGTATTGCCATACTATCAGTGTCTTATTAAGAAAAAAACTACCCTTTGTTCCACGTGGTGTCTGGTCAGTATGGCAGGCAAATGCTGAACAAAATCGTGTTACACGTTAACACGAAACTGCCAACTTTGCACAAGTTTTCAGTAACCAAAATATATTAATCGGCTGGTATTAACCACAGGCTAAAGTTGTGGCAGTGAGGAAAAAAAAACCAATCCTAGGAACTGGGGAGCAATGGAATACCATACCTAAATGTATTTCTCAGGTCCTAAAAATTATGCACATTCGTAAAGCATAGCCACAGTTTTGTTTTTAGAAAAATGAAAAAGAGGAGAAAAAAAAAGAAAGCAGAAGTTACTTATTAAGAGACAACGGAGGAATGAACGTTTAGGAAAGTGGGTGCAAGCCAGCAACTGTTTACCTGGAAGTAAGCCCCAATACACATGTGGGGTGGGGGCTTCCTCTCTTGGAGGCCTGCAAAAGGTTGCATTGTGGTTCTCTCAAAGCCACTCTTGATCTCTCCCCCACCCAAAACTAATTGCCCTGCCAACGTTCAGGAAATGCAGTTGTATGATGTAATGCTGTTGAGTGTTTACCCACACAAGTCCGGCACACTTTCAGGGTGTGTTGAAGCTCTGAAGACAATGGCGTTATAAATCTTCTTCCCCCCCCTTCCCTTCTGTCCCCTGAAGAGATCAATAGAAAAAGGCTCGGGAGGGGTAGGTGAGCTTCTGGAAGGCATACATCTCTGTCGCATTCCCTTTGCGCCTCCGTGACTTAAGAGACAGCTTCAAAATTCTTGAAATGAAGACGTTCCTGCGTTCCTGACTGAAGACTTGGGCTGTGGTTGTCTTCCAAAGAGAACCACCGGCCTCTGCAGAGTTGACTGGTCCGCACTGGAAGGTGCAATAGACTGATAAAGGCATGTTTTTATAGAAGCAATCAAAAGCCATTAACGGCACAAGCACTTAAAGCTTGGGAAATATGCGCTGTTCATTTTGGTTGGGTGACCACCCTTCAGCAGAGACAAGCTGACAGCTGGAGGGGGGGGGGGAAATCCAGAGCAAATTTCAATGTTTGGGTTGTTTGTACTTTCCAAAAGCGATTTGTCAGAGAGAATCACAGTGGAGTTGGGAATGAGCATCCAAGAAGAAATCAGGGAGGAATCTGCACACCAACCCATTTCGGTTGTTCCCGTTTCTGGTGTTTACACATGTTGTCTGAGCGTGGCAAACCACACTAGCAGCCTCTCTAACCCCAACCTACTGAGGGAATGATATTTGCTCAAGCTCGGCAGCAAAGATCATGATGGTATGTGTCATATAACAAATCCTTTCTTGGAAGGATACCTAAGGAGTATTTCCCCCATGCAGTATATTACTAATGCACAGAAAATGTTTTTCTTTCTTAGAAGTTTCTCCTGTGACTGCAAAACCAGAAATGGTTATTTGTTTTCAGCCTTCGAGTTGAACCAGTTACGTACTTTCCAACCACTGTTCATTGTATAATAACTCAGTCTGTTAATTTTATTAGCGGAAACGATTCCTCCTCTTTATTGGCCCCAATCCAACTATACAGTAGTTTGTGGTGACCAAACCCCATTAAAGCCATGGGAAGAAATTAGTCACAGCTAATGTAAATCCTAACTTGATCATAAGTAGCTTGGTGCCTTTGTATACTAAGTATTTTTCCCCTAACAACAAAGCAAAAACAATAATTGCAGTATTTTCCATGCGTGTTTAAAAAAGAAAAGAAAATGGGGGATGAAAGCTTCCTTAATTAAAATGCCTTATTTCAAATCACATTTCTCTGATTTCAGTTAGTGAGCGTTAAGTCTTGACATGATCTCCAGAATTCATAGAGACTCTTGAAAAATACTGACCAGTTCGTCAAAGTATGTTTATATCAAAAATATGTTTACATCAAAACCGCCACAATTTTTGCTGACTTGATTTTTTTTTTCATTTGTGCTTTGTCTTTTTTTCCCCCCCAAAGTCTTACTTTTTAAAAAATAAAATTGAACGGAGAGAGGTTTGTTTTGTTTTATGCTGCATAATGTGTCGTATACTTGTGAAAGGGAACAGAGAAAGCAAAGGTGTAATTCTTCTCAAACCTAAATGACATTCGGTAGTGCTACATGATAGTCCTGCACTGTGTTTTCAAACACTTATCAAGATAGTAAGAACAAAGCAAGAAGAAATATTGACAAGGCAAAACAGACCTAAACAAATGGCTAAACGATATCTAAGGAACAAAAAGGAAAAAAAAACACTGTTTTTGAAGTATGTATGGTATAAATAAATATCATTTTTAATGAAAAACATGCTTGAGTTATATAAATAATTCTTTCCCGAATAAATCACTGATCTGCATTCTCATTTTACATTTGTTTCTGATAAAGGTCAAATGGCTTTAGTAAAGCAGATTGGAAACTTAAACATCATCAACTAGGCCTTATTCAGCAAATAAGCTGAACAGACATCCGTTTTTTTTGCAGAAAATGAAACAGGATGATAGAAAATTTTGAACCAGAAAAGACCAGGCACATGGTTTAGACGTTAGCATTCTTGCCTCCCAAGATTTTGAAGTAGAAGACAAGGCGCTATGGGAATTCTAGACTGCTTGTATCAAGCATAAATATAGTTTAAACTTATTCGTCATACCTTTGTGATCTTCAATTCATATACTAGCTTGTGGAGGTGTGCATCCAAAGGCCTTTCTAAGCCATGGGAAAGCAGAAATTCTGTGAAACATTTTCTCTCTCGCTTTTTCTTTTGCAAGGTATTGATGTTTAGAGGTGAGTGAATTGCAAATTCAGTACTGGGCTGCAGAAAATACCTATTTCAAGTTCTGTTGCAGTTCTTCTGGGCTGCATTAAGGGTTTCAACTGGTTCTTTTAAGTCTGGTTAAGACTCATGTTTTTCCTCAAAATAAGGAATTGTCCCAAAGTAATTTAAAAGATTTTATTGTTACCCAGTGCATCCCCAAACCTCTGATTCATTAGTCAAAAGAAAAAAATAGGACCCCAGGAACAAAACAACATGATTTGCTCGTTCTACCTGAGCATAATGAAAAGTGGTAATATTTTAGTGAAACAGTGAATGGTACTTAATCCAGAAAACAGAGAAGCTGAAATACACAGTTGTCAACAATATCAAATGGTGGACAGATATTATGATATCTGTCCCTTTTCATTATGTGTCACTTGCATTGCACACACCTAAAAAAGGGCAGGGCCTGCCATATTTCACATTGTTGGCAGTCCTTGCAGATACAGTGCTCAGGACAACAACATTTGGGAATCGAAGCCATGAGACTCATTGAAAAGAAAAATAGGAAATAGGAAATAGGTACGTTTCTATTAGGACCCCTACTGTTTTAAATTCTATGTTACACAAAGATACCCAAAAAGCATTTGTTGAGGAAGGTATTTAGAGGAGGGGCTGATTGCAACTATTAAGAATATGAATACATAAAATGAATATTTTAATAATAAAATGGAACAATAGAATAGAGCTAGAGCAGTTTATAAAAACAATGATTTAAACACAAAAAGACTTGTACTATTTATTTATTTATTCATTCAATTTATATAGCCGCCCATCTCCATCAGCTTACAATTGGCAGCTTATAATTCAAAAATATATATTACAATCAAGATACTGAAAACATTTTAAAGCAATAAAAACAATTGATGCACAGAAACAATGCACAGTTACCTAGGTTTATTGTCACCAAGTTCTGCCAATTTCACAAGCACTCTTTAGTAAAGTTAATGTCATAAGGTATGTTCACCACTTTGAGTTACTTATAAAGTAATAAAGGCCTTCTCAACTTCAAATGAGTGATGGTAGCATGTGCTCTAATCTGTAACCCCAACTAATTTAATGCACAGGAAAAACAATCGTTGCAACAGATTGGCACTAAGGGAAAAACCTGGAGGTTTAATCTGTGTTCCAAATTCAGTTTAGAAGATGGTTGGGAGAATGAAATCCACCTTCGAAGTTCTCTTAAGTTTTTGAGCACTTCATTGCTTATGAAGGCTTTTATCAAAGCTCCAGCTGCTAATAACAAGAGAGATACCCACACAAGATTCAATTCTTTGTGGTTATACCATGAAACAGGTTGGTAAAAAAAAAAACAGAAGTTCCACACAGAAGTGTGCATGAACCAAAATTAGAAATAAGTTCCTGCTCTCTAATGATTGGTGCGCAATTTTAAAGTAGTTTTCCATTTTGCATGAATAATATCTAAGCATTTTCAGCGGCTAGCCTGAATTATTCCCTAGAGCGCAACTGAAATTTTGGAAAAGTGCTCAAAGTCTTGTTATATTTAGAATGCTAGTTTAGGATCGACTAGTCTGTGCTTTTCTTTTAACTCTAAAGACTTGGAATAGTTTTGTAGTAGTTCACTGTATTGTAGATCCACTGCACTGAATCACTGATCACTGAGTACCGGTACATTTCCTTTTTTTATGTTTAACATTTTAATTGGGTTATAAAATAAAATAAGATACAAAATATGAAAGTAAATAGGAAAACGGTGGGGAGGAAGAGAGGGAAGAGAAGTGAGGAAGGATAAGAAAAAAAGAAAAAGAAACATTGACTTCCAACTCTCTCTGTTGCAGTAGAATAAGGCATTAACATCAAATCACAACTTTTTGTTTTTTCATAGATCATTGAGTACATTTCCGATTGTCATTGTTTCTTTCCAAATCTCCTTTTGTTCCCATTTAATAATTTCTTCTAATCAGGGCTATCATTTCCTTTCAAAATAATGTTTGTTGCTTTTTTAGATTTTCATACTGCCTTTATTACTTTATCAATAACTCAAAGTGGTGAACATACCTAATACTCCTTCCTCCTATTTTCTTCACAGCAACAGCTCTGTGAGTTGGACTGAGAGTGACTGGCCCCAAATTATCCAGACAGTTTTCATGCCTAAGGCAAGACTAGAACTCATACTCTCCTGGTTTCTAGCCTGGTGTCTTAACCACTGTGTCAGATTGGCTTTTATTTTACTTTTTTTATTTATTTTATTTATTTATTTATTTATTTATTTATTTATTATTGTTATTTTATTTTATTGTATTTCATTGTTATTTTTACCCTTTTCATTTGCTTTTGAGTAATTCCAGCAAACACAGATGAGGGACATAGATTTGCCATCACAACCTTCTATTTCCACCATTAACCTTGAGGTCTTAAAAAAAGAGTATTTTTTTCTGTATATTAATAAATGGAAGAGATAATTCATTCAGTCTAATAGCAACAATCATATGTACTTAATCCCAGGGAAACATGCATAGAATGTTGATTGATCAGCTCAGGCTGACTGCTAGTAACCACATAGATTTTCTCCATGATAATCTGTCCCTTACCTGGTTATTCACATCTTCCAAGCTGCATGTATTGACAATATAACTGTCAGCTCTCCTGGGTAAACCAGACAGGAAAACACCAGTAGATGAGTTAAATCTACTTTATTGCAAGGCTATATTAACAGAATCTTGCAAGTCTAAACTTTCAAACTTCCCACCCCCACTTTTAACTGCTTGATTAGGGTGGATCCTTTCTAAGTTTTATCTCTCTAACTATTAAGCCACTGGGGGTTTCTCCCTCTCTTGTCTGATCATTCCCTAGGCAGCATCTCTTTTCTTCATCCCCCCCCCCAAGGCCATCTACACATTCCATTGCAGTTACTGAGTCCATTCACCTTGCCGATGGTCATCTTCTTTCCTGTGTAAGAATAAACCTACACTTCTAACCATATTAGAATGGTTAGACACCAGCTGTGGCTTCCATAGTAAGCTGTGATGATGTCAGAATGACAACACTTGAATCAGAACGTCATATTTAAAGCCTTGCTCTTATGAAATAAAGGAGTTGTGACATTTGTGTGATCATTTCATCATAGGGCATATGTCATATGTCCCCATGTCCCTGCAATACATGATCATGAATATCATGTCCCTCCAATACATGATTATGATACTGATATCATGAATATAAGTGTATAGTCTACTGGGCTGTTCAAACTTGAAGGCTGGGGTTAAGCATGTTTAGTGGCCTTTTAGTAGCTGAGTTTCATAGCACCTTAAGCTCTGGGTTGATTCATTTTAACCATTGTTTGTTAAACAATCCATTCCTAGTTCTTCCTTTGTGTGTGTGTGTGTGTGTGTGTGTGTGTGTGTGTGTGTGTGTGTGTGTGTGTTTAGCTATATTTGCTTTACAATTTTGTAAATTGAACGGAGGCATAGCTTCAGCATAGAACCAAACCAGGAAACCACAAACAAATCATGTGGCCCCTTTTATGCCTTATGCTAACCTACTTTATAAATCATTAAACCTACAAAAACATAGTCTTAATCTATTGGCTGCAGCCTAAAACAAACTATGAATATTACCAAATCTACCTTTCAGTTAATGGTTTAGCAGAATGCACGAATCCAGTCAGTGAATACTTGTTTTGCTTGTTTTTAATCAGAATTTAACTTGGAAAAAGAAAACCTAATGCTCCATTTCATTGCAGTTCTGTGATTAGGCATTCCAAATCAATTACCTGGAGGTAGGGAATGACTCTCCAAGGAAGTTGTCCTTATCAAAGAGGTCATTTAGTTGGAATCAAAGGGATAGGAGAGCATCTCTTGTTGTCTGCTATCTCATGGTTTCTGAGTTACAATACTGGTAAGAAGCCTTGGTAGGAAATAAGTCAAACAATGGGGAGCTGCATGTGATTGTGTTATTATTTTTTTCCTTTTAAAGTAAGTTATAGCAACATATGTGCCATTCCTTGTTAATCAGTTAATTTTGGTATCTGCCTGATTGTGAGCCGTAATTTTCTGATTTTCAAATACCCCTTTCCCCCAAATATTATACAGGGCAGAAATAGTCAAATTCTGGGAATTTAATGATCTGTCCTCTTGAAATGTCCAGAAAATGCAGATGATATTTTGCAAGAAATAATTACTTGAACTTTGAATTTACTATATAGATAGAATGCAATAGAAATAGCACTTAGACTTATATACTACTTCACAGTGCTTTACAGCCCTCTCTAAGTGGTTTACAGAGTCAGCATAATTGCCCCCCAAAATCTGGATCCTCATTTTACCAACCTCGGAGAGCATGGAAGGCTGAGTCAACCTTGAGCCAGTCAGAATCAAACTACTGGCAGTGAGCAGAATTAGCCTGCAATACTGCATTCTAACCACTATGCCACCATGGCTCTTCTCCACCATGGGTCTTCTGCATCACAGCACCACAAATATTACTAGCATTTTTGCTAGTTGGACCCAATAGATTTGCCCAGGTTAAAAGCCCATCCTAGAGTTGATAATCCTTCACCAACTTCAGAACATAGTATGTCCAGCTTTGTTTTTAGCATTCATGTTAGACAGATCTTTTTCATTTTTGTTTTGAATAAGAAATTTGGACAAAATGTCGATTCCTGTTGTGCCCCTCAGTAGTAGCTATGGTAAGTATGGAGATAAATGGGAAACAAGGCATACAGCAGGAATAATTGTACAATACAATGGTGAATGCATGAATGAGGGCAGGTGATTGCAAACACTTATGACTAAACTTTTATACATGTTATTGACATAACAACTTTTCAGCTTCCAACATAATTGATGTAGTCTCACTGACCATGAACTTTTAACCTCTATCTTTGCTTCTTTTTAACAGAAGTTAAATGTATTCAGAAGTTATACTTATCAAGCTCCATTGTAAAGATTGGCACTGAGTGCTGGTTTACACATGGAGTCTATTTACTGAAACCATGTATATTTATATTTACTCATATAAAAATCTAGAGCACATGCAAAAATTACAATTTATTCTCTTTTAAAAAGCTCTGTCTATCTCATAAAGGCCAAGTAAACCTAGAAATTGTTGGAGTTTGCCTAGAGACAACATTCCATGTTACTTGCATAAGTGGTACTAAACAGCAAGCACACATATTTAAAAATATATTAAGTAGCGGGAAATATAATGGGAGAAATACAATTTAACTGGACAAAAATGAGGCTGCAATCCTGTGGGATTTGAGAATAAATTTCACTGAATTTAAAAGGGCTTACTTCTAGGCTGGAAAAGAACCCTTTGGAGTGCTATGAATACATTTTTAAAAGAAGTTCTGCCTAAATTGATCAGGTTCCTTCTACATTTCCTGCCCCCCCTCCCCCGCTGATCAGAGACCTTCTGCAATTGTGCCTCATAACAATGACAATGGCAATCAACCGAGCATGCAATATTGTTACAAATGTCTTCCTTTTCGTAGTGAACAAACTAAAGCTAATAAGCCATTAAGTTCATGTACATCTACACAATTACGGGCAGAGTTCTATCCTCTGTCTCTCCAACACAATCTTTGATAGACATACATATAAGCTGTTGTGGTGAGAAAACAAGTGTCGGGAATGAGGCATATCGGCAAGAATCATTTTGTCTCTCTTTATAAATGCAGATGATATTTATGTGGAAGGAGCGGAGGCTACATCATCAGAGCCTAAATTGTGACTCCCTCCATTTTTTTTATTTCATTGACCAAGTGACTATAAATCTCTTCAGTGTGTCTCAGACACTCAAATATCCACAAGTTACTGCTTCAGAAGCCTTCAAAGCTGCAGGTATACATTCTGGGACAAATGTCTTGATCAGAACGGTTCTCAAACAAAGCAGCTTTGAAAAGTATGCTGTCTTCATCCATTTGCACATCCATTGGGAAGGAACTTTGTTAATTTTAACTATGATTGTACAACTCTTCTCCCCCCCCCATTTCTTTCTTTGTATATATTGTGGCAAATTCTACTGTACTTTTCACAAGGAATAAATACTGCAAGTTCTAGATATGATCAAACCAACAAGTGCAGTTAGTGACAAATAGCAACCCATTACCCAACAGAACAAAGATGAGATAAGTGGCCAGGAGCTTCAGCTCAATTTTATCTCCTATCTTTCTAATAACTTGCCTGTCATTTTATTACTTCCACTAACACGAATGACCGCAACTGACAAAAGTGTCACATTAACTGCAGACAACACCCTGTCTTCCGCAGCCCTGTTTCTCTCGGCTCCTTATTGCGGTGGCCCTGAAGGGATACAAACTAATCGTCTCCTTTCAAGTTCATGACTTGGCCATCAACTATCAAAGGATGTATAATTGCTGGTTTATCTCTATGAAGGGGAAATTGAGTATTAGAACGTGGGCCTTCCTTTGGAAGGTCCCTGGAATGCTCTGACGTGAGCTTTGACATCTGTCATGAGGGAATGGAGGCCTCATCTGCTGATCTTCAATTTGTCTTGGAAAAAGCCAACGGAGCTCTCGGCTGCTCTAGTGCAGGCAAACTTTAACAAGATGACTTCTCAGTAAAAAGGCAGCTGAGAAAGGCCACTGGTGAAGGAACCTGCTTATAGAGAAACAAATTGTTTTAGGGTGGCAGGAAACCACAGTTCCTGCTGGCACAAAATGGAAGAAGGAAAATAAGATATAAGTTCTGATGGAGAGAAAACAAATTCAAGTTGCTCTGAAGAGTTTATGGAGGTTCCAATGCTGCCTCTTGGACTTGAGTCTTGGGTCAACTGTGGTGCCAAACGAGGCACTGCACAGACTATCTTGTTGCTTCGGATCCTCCTGACAATGGGAGCCTCATAGATACTGTAGGCAGTGTAAACCTATTTCTTCTATTAGTGTTAGGTGCAGAAGTCCAAGGCAACACATTAAGTTCCAATTAAACTGATTTATTGATCAGGCCTAGGCACAGAACTCTAATCAACTAATGGTTAGCATTATTCTGGCAGTAGATAAGGTTAATGGAATTCAAGAAGGGTTGGACTTAGTTCGTTTGTGGCTAGGTTGTGACTCTGCTGATTCCTCTTATGACTCCACCTCCAGGCTCTGCCACTCCTTCTCCTACATCTAGCACTTCAGTTCTTTATTTAAGATGCCATTTCCAGGAATTTTTCTCGGTATTGCTTGATGACTTTCCAAAATTTTGAAATACTTCGGGACTGAAAGTTTGCTGAAAGTAAAGGGACATTTACTGAAACAATGAGATGTCTACTTCAATTTCAGATGTCCGTCAACCCTGGAGAGAGTTATTTCCCACCCCATTCAAATAGTTCTAAGGAGTCTTGCTACCAACGCTGTACGTTGAAGCTACCCTGAAAGCCGTAGCATGTCGGTTCAATTAGACTCAAATTACGATGGGAGGTGGATGTTCAGATCAACTGTACATATAGACATGTTCTTCCTCATATTGATTGCCCTTGATGGATGGCATTGTTTTTTAAAAAGAACTTGGCTTGAATAGCAGATAGATTGAAAAAAAAAAGTACTATGGGGTAAGGCCATCTCTGTTCAGACACATAAGACCTACATCCTAAGCAGGGGTGGGTTCTACTTACCTTCCTTACCGGTTCACATCGCGTCGGAAGTGCGCATATGACCCTCTGCGTATGCACAGAAGCCTCTACACATGCACAGAGGGTTCTTTGCAAGCTGCTTTCAAGGAGCGGCGACCGGAGAACCGGTTCGGGGGCGTGGCCAGCCGGGCATCGCTGCTGGTTCGGCGAGTGGGGACAAATTTCCGCCACCGGCAGCAACCCACCACTGATCCTAAGACCTTCAATACCGTAAATGTGTTACTACGAGTCTGCAAGGCATACGCTTGATTCTTTTACCTGGTGTAGCACATCACCGTTTGGTGATCATGTCCCTAAAGGGGCGCAACCTGCCAATGATTTTATCCAGAGCACACTGAGATTAGAAGGGACTCCTAAAAAACAGGCTGATGCTACCAGATTGAGTTGAGGGATTGGAAGTGAGTCCAAACTGGTTCGCCAATAAATGCAAACGCCCTGAGCCCTTGCTGTCTGCTCATTCATGTCAGAGGCTGCAATGAAATATTACTAATTGAATAAAGCTGTTACGAGAGTAATGTCCATCTGCCAACAATAATATGAGAAGGCACAGGAAAAGTGGGGGGGCAGATTGGATGGTTTGATCCCTAATAACACGTACACACACATAAAGACACTTATGGACTGTTCACCAGGCGAGTTTTTCCTAGTCACCTGACTCACGCTTGCCCAATCTTTATCCATATTCATCAGCGACAGCATAATGAACAATATTGATTAGCCAGAGAGATTTCTCCACAGTGCTAGTTCACATTGATAGGTCTCCGATGGGAATACAACGGGTGCATAGCCCTGTAACATAACTTATGGTGTTCTAGGTCCTGCCATTGATTTTTTTTGTTTCAGAGGATTTAAAAAAAAATAGCCTGGCTCTCCTGCGACTTTTAGCTATAAGCTCTCTTGAAAAAGGAAAAAGAAATGATAGTGAGTAGGCAAATGCTAGGGAACTTGGAGCTGGTTCCCTAGCATGGAACTTATGCCATGCTAGGAAACATGGAGCTGGTTAGCTAAAGAGCAGACGGCAGGATGACCAAGCCTGACCTGAGAGGGTCTGGGCTGGCCAACAGCAATTTTTATTTCCCTGACCTCACTGGTGTTTAAAGTAAATGATGTAGGTTACAGGAGCAGCCTGTTCATTGGAAGATCAATGGGTTGCTTGGTCATATTGAATCATTTTAAATAAAGTCCACTGTTCCAGAGGTTGCTCTGTATGATGCAAAAACACTCTCTCTCTCTCTCTCTCTCTCTCTCTCTCTCTCTCTCTCTCTCTCTCTCTCTCTCTCTTGTTTCACACAATCTCTCCCTCTCTCTCCCCCCCTCTCTCCTCTCCTTCCTCCCTCTCTCCCTCCCTCCCCCCATCTCTCTCTCTCTCTCTTTCTCTCTGTCTCTGTCTCTGTCTCTCTCTCTTTGCAGAGGTGGGTTCCTCCCGGTTCGCAACAGTTCGCCCGAACCAGTAGCGACCCACTGGTGACATCACAGTGATATCATGGAACCGGTTCTGTCGGTGCCGGTCCGTGGGCGCTGTCATCTTTTGCGGGGGGGGGGGGGATTTTGAAAAAAAAATTTTTTTTTTTGAATTTTTCCCCCAAGTTTTTTCCATCTGTGCATGCGCAGAAGCCGAGTTTCCGGCACTGCGCATGCGTCGCCATCTCGTTTTTGGCTTTTTTTTTAAAAAATGTTTTTTTATTTTTTTCCGGGTTTTTTTTCCTTCTGCGCATATGCAGAAGCCGAGTTTCTGGCACTGCGCATGCATCACCATCTTGTTTTCGGGGGGGGGGTTAATTTTTTTTCTGGATTTTTTGGCATTGCGCATGCGTGTGCGCGCCCACGAGGTGCGGCCACGTGGCGCAGGAGGAAGCAAACCAGCAGCAAGGTAAGTTAGAACCCACCCCTGTCTCTCGTCTCTCTGTGTCTGTCGCTCTCTCTGTCTCTCTGTTTCTCTCTCTCTCACACACACACACACATCCCTTTCACACACACACACACACACACACACACACACACACACACACACACACACACACAGAGGCCGCATTCTGGACTGACCTTTGCATCCCTGTTCAAAAAGTGGAGCCTTGCCTCCCCCCCACCAAGAAAATGAATAGCTAGATAATTCACCTATTTCACATGCTCAATGAGTCCCAAAGTAGTCTGTGCCGCCACAAAACAAAACCCTGAATTAAATAAATATGCAGTCCCACCCAAAACCGAGCTATTTGACGCCAGCAATTAAAACACTCAGGAAATAAATATCTCAATTAAGCAGGGAATTAAAAAGGATTATTTGGTACTTTGTGATGAGGAAAGTCTCCATTGTACATTGTACAGTCTCTTGGAATCAGAATTTTCCCAACATGACCCCCAATGTATTTATTTATTCATTTATTAAAGCATTTATTCGATGCTCAACTCAGATCAAATGACTTTAGGACATATACACAAAAAGAAGGGAAAAATCCACAATCAATGCAAAATTACATCAGGGGTTTGATTTTGCTCTCTCTGGACCCAGTGTAACAGTAGCATTAGGATGGGAGAGGATTGTTTATATGGTAGTTATGCTGACACCAACCAAAGAGAATTGCAAGAAAAGCTACTTTTTCCCCTCAGAATTATATTGTGAAACCACTGTTGCGAGTTTGCAATTTTCATTTAAAGAGAAATTTAGTGGGAGGACCTGGAAAGAAATTTCTGGAAGTTTTTTTTAACTGAAAAGTCATGGCAAACCCACAAGATATTATTCTATGAACTCTGGCCCAAAATTGGTTGATCTCATTAAGTAGGTTTTGAGGTGATGGGAACATTTAGCACCCATCTTGTGCTAAATCCCAACCCCAAGATTAATTTTCTGCATGTGACAAAAAGCAAGGCACAATCTATATCATGCACATCTTTGGATACGGTGAAGTGCTCAGAGTTAGAACATGACATGAAGGGAGACATTTTAGGATCCAGCCTTAGTCACCTGAAGGTCCTAAATTGGAAAGGGTTGCTTGGGGTCTCTTTACCTGTCAAACTACAAGCAAGGCAATTTTGTAAATCCATCATTGAAAAGGAACCAATTTGTGGCACAAAAGACAAAAAGGTTTCTCTCTCTGTTTTCCATGGTCTCTGTGCTGAAATACATCAATAGAAGCTTCTTTATTGTATGATGATTAAGTATTCTATTACAATAAGCAGTAGATATTCAGGGTTGAATTCTAAGTCATTAAGTCCAGTGTATTTTAATCCATAATTGTAAAAGATTTAAGGTATTTTATTCATCATTTGATTGGGACTGTAATGTACTTTCCGCTTTCCACACCAAGATCTGTCAATTTTTACTGCGACTTTTAATTGTATTCTTGTAGTACCAGTGCCAGCAGTTTTCTGAAGTTGGCTTGTACACCAGAGTGCCTTTTGCTTATTCAGGAAATAAGAAATATAAACTATCATAACCCTCCAGTCATACCCACTTTTAAGCAGTCAGTACTAAGGTCTAATGGCATTCCAGCTATACTGAACTACAACTCCCAGCACCTTCAATTCTATGCTGAGGGGTTACATCTTATGTCTGCATCAGTGATTCTCAATCTCAACAGCTTCAATAAGTCTGGACTTCAACCCTCAGAATTCCCCAGGTTGATAAACATTGATCTACACCATTAGGAATGCAAAAAGTCTGCTGTAGTAGAATTAGAAGAGCCAAGATTGTGCTTACTTCCTTTTCCTTTCTCAAATAAACTTTTGTGATCCTGCCATTCAGTTATGCCTTTTGTAAGCTTGAGGGCAATTTGCCAATATTCAAAAACCTACCTGAGTATACAAAACTAAGCGACACAAAGCAACAGGCCAAAGTTGCAGCCATGGCATTTGAAGCATCAAATCATAGCATTCTTGGCTCTTGCTGGCATAATGGTTAGAACAGTGTTTCTCAACGTGTGCTAACATAGTGAACCCATTGAGAGGACAGGCTGATGTAGCTGTTACTTGGTGGAACATAGCTGGGCAAGGTGAGGAGAGAGGAAGCAACAGCCAGGTGGTCTAGCCTGGCTCCAGCCAAAATCCTGAAGGCCAGAGGCACTTGGACAGAGTAATTATAAACAAGTAGGAAGGGGAACCAAAGGATAGGAAGTAGGAAAAGACATCATTACAAATGCACAACTGGTAGCTTGCTAGCATGTGTGGTAAAACTGGGCATTTTTTAAAAAAAAACAGCGACTCCATTAGCTAAAGATCTAAGGAGCTCTGATAGGCTGTACAAAGAGTTTTGCTCATCCAGGATGAACCCTTCTTGGTGGGGGAGACTCTGTGTGGATGTGTAGTCTGTGTGCCTATCTGTATATGGGGAGAATTTATGTAGGAGTGTGGAGATATAGATGCTGTATACACACACACACACTGCTAGGTATGCGTCTGAAAGCTTCCCCTGGCTTCCGATGTTCCCTTGAGCTCCCAAAGGCTGTCTATATTTGGAACAGGATTAAAAGAAGCAATGAACTTTTGAGATGAAGAGGTAAAAAGTGTTCTGTGAAGTCAGAGGATGACTGTAGATTCTGTATCGCAATGCAGAGAACTTATGGGACTTTTCTACAACATGTCTAGAGTGATTGCTATTTGGAGTCATGCGGCAAAAATGTTCAAAGTATAGTGGAAAAAGTGATCGGGCTATTTAGAAGAGAAGTAAGGAAAAATGCAGTGATCTTTGCCATCAAAATTCTTCTTTAAGTTTATCCAGGTGGAAGTTGAAAAAGAAATGTCTATTTTATTGGTATTTAACATTTCCAAAATCTAATGGGTTATTTCTAAAGTGTGATTGAGAGGCTATAAATTATGGCATCTCATGAGATTCCTTCATTAGCATTGAGGATGTCAGTGGATATAATGTTGCTGGAGATGGATAATCAGGGTTCAGTTTCAAAAGTTGGATCATAATGTCTAACTCCTCCCCCCCAAAGGAAATGGAAAGGAAAGGAGAAAGAAGAGGAAAGAAGAGGAAAGAAGGAAAGGAAAGGAAAGGAAAGGAAAGGAAAGGAAAGGAAAGGAAAGGAAAGGAAAGGAAAGGAAAGGAAAGGAAAGGAAAGGAAAGGAAAGGAAAGGAAAGGAAAGGGAAGGAAAGCAAAGGAAAGTAATGGAATGGAATGGAATGGAATGGAACGGGAAAGGAAAGAAGGAAGGGAAAGGGGGGAGGGAAGGAAGGAAAGGAAAGTTAAGGAAAGTTAAGGATATGTGCGCATGTGCGTGCATATGGCTGTCAAAAATCCAAAAACAGGTCAAGTAGCTCTGGGGAGGTCAGTCATAAATTTGAACACTTGCTAAGCAAGAGAAGGAAAAGGAGGAGAAGGAGGAGAGGAAGGGGGGAGGGAGGCAAGGAGGGAAGGAAGGAAGGAAGGAAGGAAGGAAGGAAGGAAGGAAGGAAGGAAGGAAAGAAAAAATGGTATGCTAGTTTCATGAATTCCTCACAAAATATTCCATTGAATACAGGTAACTGAAGAGAAAAGAGAAAAAAGGATGAAAGGAAAAAAATATTGGATGCGTTCTCAAACTGTCTTTAGAAGAACATCATCTCTCCAGTATCTCTAGAGAACATTATATTTCTAGGCAACATTTGCTTCCCAAACAAGAATTGGGATATGAAAAAATGACCACCATGGTTGCAAGGAAATGACTGTTTCTTCCACAATTCAGACTCGTAGATGTGACAGATCAGCATTTTTATGATCAGAGTATCTCATTGCTAAACATTCCTTCTTTAAGAATTGGAACCCCATGTTACTTCCACTTTCTCCTCATCCAAGCTGTTTAGGAACAATTTGATTTTCTGCTTCAACCACTTTTGGATCCATTTCAGTCAAAAAGTCTAAGATGTAATTGTATGAAGCTGAAATCATATTTATCCAAAAAAGAAGACAACAAAATGTATTTGAGAGATTTGGGGAGAGTTTAAAAAAACATGTCTTTCTCACAGTCCAAGAATGTTTTGTTTGGATATGGTAGAAATGGAAAACTAATGGACACGGTTTCTAGGAAAATCAAGCTCCTGTCAATAAAACTTAGCAAAAAAAAAGATGCAATCCTTTGAACTGTAGCCATATGAAAATTAAAAAGAATGTTGATTTTATCACTCATTTTGTAATGATGTTGTTTCTTTCTAGTGTTAACACACTGTACACCAAGATTGGGTTCACATGCTGAGATAACCCATGGTTTATTTTATCATAATATAAATAACCCACAATTGGATGGGATTGCCAAGCATATTAAGTGATAAGCCATTATTTAGAAACTGCATTGGTGACATCCATATACTGTACATATTAACCCAAACCCAAACAATGTGACTTAGTGTGTTGCTTGAATTATGCCTAAAACTGAATTCTACTTGTAACCACTTAGTGCCACCAAATCCTAAAAATTATTGAAGACCTGTAACTTGTGGACTTCCTTGACCATGCCCGGTTAGATTGAGCTATTTTATTTCCAGTAGACCTAATGAACCAACAAATGCAATCTAATACAAATATAAAATGTACAATTTTTTTTAAAGAGAAGCATTCACTTCTCATTCTAGTCATTATGAGGTAAGTGATTAAGAAGAACTCAGAATTTAAGACTCCCCCATCTTAATCCTGAAGGTCTACAGATTCGTTCATTTGCTTTTGCTTGATTTCCAGGACATGCCTTTTCTCCAAGGGTGAAGGTGGATAATCAATAGACTTCCAGAATGACACAGCTGCTTTCCCTCCCTGCTTGCCTACACAAACATTCACATGGACACATGTGCACACCCCTAACTGGTCAGAAGAAGCAGATGAATTTCATGCCCCCAGGTGAAAAGGAAAGAGAGAAGGGGAGAGGAGAGGAGAACACAACTTCATAATGAGTGTTCACAAGATACATAATCTATTTCTTTTAGGGGGACCGATCTCTATCTATTGCTATTATTATTAGTTCCGATTTCTACTATGAGTTCAGAGGTGGGTTTCAGCAAGTTCTGACCAGTTCTGGAGAACCAGTAGCAGAAATTTTGAGTAGTTCGGAGAACCGGTAGTGGAAATTTTGAGTAGTTCGGAGAACCGATAAATACCACCTCTGACTGGCCCCACCCCCATCTATTCTCTGCCTCCCGAGTCCCAGCTGATCGGGAGGAAATGGGGGTTTTGCAGTAACCTTCCCCTGGAGTGGGGTTGGAATGGAGATTTTACAGTATCCTTCCCCTGCCACGCCCACCAAGCCACGCCCACCAAGCCACACCCACAGAAACGGTAGTAAAAAAATTGAATCTCACAACTGTATGAGTTAGAATGTCCAGCAATGTTAGTGGCAGGCCAAAGTCTCTAATAAAATATGGACTCTGATTTTATTTTGGATGCTATTTGGAACCCTGACAGTTAGACTGTCTGTTGGATTTACTCTTAAACAACACTATTTTAAATTCTTTCTTACCCCCAAAAAGAAAGCCTTGGAAGATATAGGAAGGCCAAAGAAGGAGGGAAAGAGGGAGAGGGAGAGAGGCAAAGGGGGAGAGACGGAGAGGGAGAGGGAGAGGGAGAGGGAGAGGGAGAGGGAGAGGGAGAGGGAGAGGGAGAGGGAGAGGGAGAGAGAGAGAGAGAGAGAGAGAGAGAGAGAGAGAGAGA
>QLTV01002694.1:6899463-6909496 GCA_003457575.1 Thermophis baileyi
ATGAGCAGAGGGAAAGAGGGGGAGAGGAGGAGAGGGAGAAAGAGGGAGAGAGAGAGGGAGAGAGAGAGAGAGAGAGGTAGAGAGTGAATAAACACGAACACCTCTGAGTTATTCTGGCATTTATTTATTCCTTATTTCTTACTTTTAACATGCACCAAGCTATTGCTCCTACAGACCTATCTTCTCAATGGCCAGTAGGTTTCCTTTTTTGTTGTTGCTGTTGTTTATTCTTCTTTTATCTTCAATTAATATTTTATTTTTGCCAGCTTAGCCAGCACTGCTGGCAAAAGCAATCAATCTTAGTCAAAGCATCTTGCTGTGGAGTGAATAGGCAGCCCTGACGCTGATTCCTTAAAAAAACTCATTTCTTGTAACGTGAGCCCTGCTGAGGATGGCCATGTCAACTTATTAGACTTTTTACTTGGCGGTATTGATTCTGTTCTACACTGATGCGGCCCATAATGCTGGCTAATGTTATTGACGAGCCATCAGTCTTGTGGAGAAGCGTGGGCTCGCAGCTCTTTCTGAACCACAAAATCCTATCCATGGACAATGATGAAGGGAAGGGGAAAAACTGCAAGCAAAGCACTCAGGCCAGCTTCATTCAGCCTATGATACATTAATGAAAGGCATACGCTCAGTTGGAAGAGACAGATGTGGCTCTCCAGCAGACATTTATTTATAAAATAATTATGAATGCACAGCCGAGTCATGGATTTTCATTATTGCAAGCAGCCAACACCCTTTCTTTGTTCACATCTTGCTCGATATGAAATCCTACGACGGGTAAAGGAAGCTCAGGTTAGATTTTCTGCCCCACCTTTTGTGTTAAGCCTGAGAAACAGACAGAGGGTGGAGTTTGTTGAAGCACTGCAAGGGTTTGGTCCAGAAGACACATTTCAGGTATTATCCAATGAAATGGCCTTTGTAGAAGTGGCATGGAACGTAGTCTTCCAAATGCTTACTTCAGAATAAGAGTTAAAAATGATAGGGAGGAAATCAATAATTAAAACCTCCCCCTTCTTGTGGGAACAAAACCTGATAATAAAGGAGTAAATAGAACGATTACTCAAAGGAAATTGAACAGTTATTCTTCTGTAACCTCACTCATCTCTGTGTTCAAAAGGAAGTATCTCCTGCAAACAGGAATCTTTAATTAAAGGCACAGTAGTTCTCAAACATCTCAGTAGTGCTTATTACAATAGTCCACCTGCAAAAACATACTCAGTATTGAAATACCCATCCATCTTTGCTTGTTTAGGTCAGGATAATAATATCATAATGGAAAGTCATAATTTGGCAACACCTTCTTCTAGGCTTTCTCTAAAAAAAAAAACAGAGAGATGAAAAGTGATTCCAGATAAACAGTGTGTGGAAAGAATCCACAGTGATTTTGGTGTGATTATGGCTTGGGAAAAAAGATAAGACCTCATTTTTTACAGAGAAGGAGTTCACAGAGTAACAGAGTAACAGAGTTGGAAGGGACAGAACAGAACAGAACAGAACAGAACAGAACAGAACAGAACAGAACAGGAATGACAGGTTGGAAGGGACCTTGGAGGTTTTCTGGTCTAACTCACTGCTCAAGCAGGAAACCCTATACCAGGAGTGTCAAACTGGCGGCCCGCGAGCCGGATGCGTCACGCACAGGCCACGCCAACCCCAGCTCCAAGAAGGGGAAAAATGTTGTGATACGTCACGTGACAGCAATGTGACACTGCTAGTTTGACACCCGTTCCCTATACCATTTCAGATGAATAGTTGTCCAATCTCTTCTTAAAAGCCTCCATTGTTGGAGCACACACAACTTCTGAAGCAAGTCATTCCACTGATTAATTGTTCTAACTGTCAGGAAATTTCTTCTTATTTCTAGGCTGGTTCTTCCTTGATTAGTTTCCAACCATTGCTTCTTGTTCTGTCTTCGGGTTCTTTGGAGAATAGGTTGATCCCCTCTCTCTCTTCTTTGTGGCAGGCCCTTAGATGTTGGAACACTGATATCATGTCACCCCTAGTCTTTCTTTTCATTAAACTAGACATACCCAATTCCTGTAACCGTTCCTCATATGTTTTAGCATCCAGTCTCCTAATCATCTCTGAGGCTCTTCTCTGCACTCTTTCCAGAGTCTCAACATCTTTTTTTATACCATGGTGGCCAAAACTGGATGCAATATTCCAAGTGTGGTTTTACCAAGGCGTTATAAAGTGGTACTAACACTTCATGTGATCTTTGGTATAATGTCACACAGTTCTTTTTGCCTTTAGTTAGAGCAGGGCTGTCAAACTACCAGCCCATGGGCCGGATGCGTCACGTGCTGGCCATGCCCATGCCTGGTTTAGCAAATGGGGGGGGGGAAGTCCTGATACGTTAGGTGATGCCGCCGTGACGACGTCCTGATACGTCAGGTGACACCGCCGTGACGACGTGAGTTTGATGCCCCTGAGTTAGAGGAATAAGGGATGATTGGAGGAATGCCAAAAAGTGGAAATGGCTGTGGATTTGAGGAGTTCTAATTCCAACAACTCTGAAGACTGTCAGGTAAGGCTTGTCATGGTGTGTCAGAAGACAAGAGGAAGAGTCTCAGGTTCAACAACCAGCAAGTAAAAAAATTATCAGCTCCCAGAAGGAGAGGAGGCGTGGGAAGAGTTTTAGAACAGACCCTCCCTAGTTTTTTAGAGAGCAAAAAGAAAGATGGAGGAAATACTTTCACTCTTGCAATATTCTATTAATGTAACCTTACAATAAAGATAGAAATAGTATTCATGGTTGCGCTTTTTGTCTCGAAAGCCTTGAACATGGCTGTGCTACACAGTAGCTTATCCTTCTGAAATCTCATCGCTGGTTATACAGCATAAAATGACTTTTACACCAAATATATCCTCCCCCCAAATATGAATAAGCTATTGGGAAATTGGTTTATAACTGCAAATAAAGGATTTAATGGTATATATGCACTATCATAGCATACAGAGTCTATTCTGGAATGAAATGTTCTTATATAAATGTAAATCTTCTTCAAGTCAATAATTTAGAAAATTTCTTTCTCTAAATATGCTCAAAATGGCAGCCTATCTCCATTTCTGTTATTAACCTTATTACATTCAGCTGTTATTAACCTTATTACATTCAGCTGCTTATTTTTATTATTGCCACTACAGATTTAAATTCCGAGTATTTGGAAAAAGTATTAAAAGTGGCCTTAAAATTTTTCTGCTCAAAAGGCAATGTTTCCCATGTATAATATTCTCTAACCCCAACTCTGGATGTATGAATGAATGTATTGTTATTCGGACAGAGGACTGGATTTTGGCCAGGACTACAAAAGCAGTCAATGGTGGAAAGTATTGTGTGCAGAAGGTGGTTTGTTTTCAGTGAACCTCACAACTAAAAATGATTTTCCTTCCACCCATTAAAGGAGGCCTTAAATGTACATTTTAAACTAAATTGAGGAAATTCTTTGGGTAAACACAATTCTTTCCATGACTCGGTATAAACAAGCAAACACGCATTCTGATTTTTCTCCACTTGCCATACAACAAACAAACATACATTATGCTTCATTTTAACAATGGTCTAAACATTAATCGTGATTCTAAATCGCCCCTTAAAACTTGGAACCAACACACTGAATTTACAAGCAACCTGTGCACAACATGAGCCGATCCTGCTGCTTCAGTAGAGAAAGTGCTAACATCTGATAGCCTGTCAGGAAAAGCAGATGTGCCTTTACAGCTATCATTTAAATTTTTGCCACCTGGTCTGATCTGGCATGCTGAAGAAACACATGTGGAGCTCCCCATCAATTCACAAGTGTTACATTGGCAGTTTAAATAACATCATATGTTCTGTCATGCCGGAGAATTCCAAAGTTCTAACATATACATATCATCCTGTGTTTTCATGTAGAACTAAATCTCCACTAAGCAAAATTGTGCATGTTTATGAATCTCATCACATTTATACAGTTGTCGGTCTTGCTCTCTATCGAGGAAGCTACAGTCATATCTAAGACAATTGGGAAAGTATACTTGGTATAGTTTCTGTGTTGTTTCTCCGTGTGATAGAATATATGTGGGTATATGCATAATTTTGTATTGATTTATTTATTCTGTCATGTTTATGTAGTGTATATTAGAGGTGGAAACCCTTTGAGAGCTGTATGCAACAAAATTTCATTTTAATGTGCCGATTAGTGTACATTCAAAGTGACAATAAAGTTATTGTAAGTTCTATGTCTGGTAATAAGAAGGAGGATACTACTAGTAGTACTACTATAGGTAGTTTTCGACTTACAACCACAATCAGAACTGGAACTTCCATCACTAAGGGAGGCAGTTGTTATGTGAGTCATGTCCTATTTTTAAAACTTTTTTGCTGTGGTCATTATGCAAATCATGCAGTCGTTAAGCAAATTCTAGCTTCCAATTGATTTGCTTGTCAAAAACCAGCTGGGAAGATCACCCATGGTGATCACGGGATCCTGAGATGCTTGCAACCATCGTAAATACATGCCAGTTGCCAAGTAGCCAAATTGTAATCATGTGATCATAGGGACACTGCAATGGTCATAAGTGCAAGGGCTGGTTGTAAGTAACTTTTTCAGTGCTGTTATAATTACAAATCAGAGGTGGGTTCCTGCCGGTTCGGACTGGCTCTATAGAACCGGTAGTGGGAATTTCCCCCCGCTCGCCAAACCGGCAGCGATGACCGGCTGGACATGCCCCTGTACCGGCTCTCTCGGCGGCGCCATAGGTGGCGCCATTTTGGTTTTTGCTTCTGCGCACGTGCAGAAGCTGGTTCTTGCTTCTGCGCATGCGCAGAAGCTGGTTTTTTAGCACTGTGCATGCACGCGCCCATGAGCAAAGCATGTGCGCACTTGCGCACCGCACCCACGCAGCACGCAAGGCGCGCATGCCCACACGGCGCGTGACAAAGCAAACCGGCAGCGAGGTAATCCAGAACCCACCCCTGTTACAAATGGTCACTAAATGAATGGTCTGAAGTTGAGGACTACCTGTAAAATACATCTGGGGTGATGGTGGTGGAAGCATTTGTTGAATTTAAGAAATATATATATCCACACTGAAAATATTATTACATTAATAATTAATAATACATGTGAGCTGGCCTTGTGACAGAAAACAAGAGTAAAACGTATCTACGGTTCTAATCCTCATTCCTACACACACAGAGAGAGAGACAAGAGGCTCTCTAAATGAAAAGCCCCCATCATTAATTTGGAATGGCCTTTCCCATATTATTTTCCACATTTCCAAGCCAAAAAATCAATCTGAAATCCTTCCATATTTATTTGTTATTTGTTTGGCAACATATAAGCTGGGGGTTCCCCCCCTCCCAATTTATCCAAGTAAGTAACTTTCAACAAGAAGTAAATTAAAGCATCCTCTGTCATAAAAGGTCACCAAACCCATGTGATAAAACTAAAAAAAGAAAACCAGATTCTATCTTGGGAGTCCTTATACTTGCATCAGAAGAAGGTTTTGAGAGGATGACTTTTCTCTATTTAAATATCATGGAAAATGCCTACTAGTAGAGGTTCTCTTCTCAGCAGACATACTTCGAAACAGATTCAGTTCTACATCTCTATAAATCAGGCACCTCAGAAGTAGAGATGCTTGGAAAAGGAAGCAGCAAGTGTTGGGCAGGTTTTAAGAAGAACACAGTGAACATGCTCCCCAGTTCTTCTTACTATGATTTCAACCTTGTTATTCCAGAAGGTAGATTAAGATAAGATAAATTGAAATGATTCTAGAATCTTTTGGTCCACAGGACAGATCTGTAGGTTCTCACTCACCACAGATTCACTGCTAACAAACCATTAACTTGTCTGAGGAAATTCTCAGTCATCCAGGACATGGTTGTTCCAAAGGTGCTTTTTTCAAAAGACAACTGGACTTTCTTTGGTTTTCTTTAGACATTTTGCTTCTCATCCAAGCAGTTTCTTCAAGCTTCTTGGATGAGAAGCGAAATGTTTTCAAGGAAAAACAAAGACCAGTTGCCTTTTGAAAAAAGCACCTTTGGGAAAACCATTAACTTACACACCTTAAATATAAACAGATTGCCTTTCCCTTTGCCACCAAAGAAAGTGCCCACAACATCTTTCCAGGCCCTGATAAGTATGAAGGCCAGGATGATCATGTCCTTCATACCTATCAGGAATAGAATAGAAAATAATAATAGAATAAAATAGAATAGAGTAGAGTAGAGTAGAGTAGAGTAGAGTAGAGTAGAGAAGAGAAGAGAAGAGAAGAGAAGAGAAGAGAAGAGAAGAGAAGAGAAGAGAAGAGAAGAGAAGAGAAGAGAAGAGAAGAGAAGAGAAGAGAAGAGGACAGAGTTGGAAGGGACCTTGGAGGTCTTTTAGTTCAACCTCCTGCTCAGGCAGAAAGCCCTATAACCAACTCAGACAAATGGTTGCTCAATCTCTTCTTAAAACTTCCAGTGTTGGGGCATTCACAACTTCTAGAAGCAAGTTGTTCCACTGATTAATTATACGAACTGTCAGGAAATTTCTCATTTGTTCTCAATAGCTTGACTCCCTCTGATCATGTTAACTTCATTTGGCCACTAAGCCTCCTTAGCAGGTAGCACTGCTGCATGTTAATCCATAGTAGAGACTATCAGAAAGAAATCTGGTAGCACCTTTTTCAGGTAACAAACTATATTTTGTGAGATACTTAGTAATGCTTAACCAAATTGATAGCTGGAAGAAGTACGTCCAGAGTCATTCTGATTTTTTGCAAAGATTTAATATTTCTGCATATTTTTTTAATGGGGGGGTTCACCTATTAACTTATAGTATGATAGAAAGTAAATAGAAGATCTTGCCAAATGTTGATTTACTGTAGTGTCTTGGTTCTGACTTCTCCTTTTTGTCATGCTAAACAATGTAGGGAAACAACCTATAGAAAATGTTTTAACTGGCTGTCCTATGAAAGACTAATAATCAGAAAATAATTGTGGAGTCAAATGGAGTTTGTATTGGTCTTTGAAAATATTTTCCTGCCTAGCCAACATGAGAATATGCACACTTTCAAAAGAAAGGGAAATCAGAAATATTATTTGTATAGCTTGGGTAGCCAATCAACTAATTTTTTATCAGCCTATCAGCTTTCTTTCCTACTAGGACTCTTCAAAATTTTAGCTACACTGCTAGAACTGTGTAATTCAAAGAGGAATGGATAAATCAGCGTAGGTATCTTTTCTAAATTTCATAATGTATTTCCTTATTGCAATCTTAAGTCTCCAACTTTGCACTATGCACTAGAAGAAAATTCTTAGCTACTATTTACAGGCAAATAAACATGCTTCTCTAATGTAGTTAAGTAGAACAACACAATTAAGACTTAAATGAAAAGGCAAACAAACAAAAAATAGTCCAAGGGTGAAATCTACACCGTCCCTACAATAGAAAGCCATAATATTTAATTCTTAACGATTGTACCACTCCTGCCTTTGTTTGTTCCTTTCTTTCAAAATCACTTATGCAATGGACATATTTCGGCCCGTATTTGAACTGGCCTGTGCAAGGACATTGACAGCCACACAAAGTCAAAGGATTGAACCACAACCCAATATGGAACCAGCCAATACACAATACAATCCAAAAGGCATTTAAATAGAGCAATGCATCATCTTCTGTCCCACAATTGGTAACTGACGTGACCATGTTCCAAATCCTAGGAAAGACAAAGATATTTGTATGAGCAATGTACCCCTTGGTCCCACTCAGAATATAAGTGTATGCTAGAGGATGATTTCTGATCTTTGAGCCCTAAGCTGGTATTGAATCTATCATCGGGGGGTTGGACTAGAAGACCTCCAGGCAGATGTGGTATTCACTTACTGTTCTGACCTAGGCTTCCTGATTAAATAACACGGCACAAACGGTGTCTCACAAACCTCTTTTATTTGTAACGGCTGCTAATTATTTTCATTAGCAGTCGTCATAAGTCCAAAGTAAAGCAAGTGCGACTAAAGTCTTTCAAGGAAAGGCAGATAAAAGTCCTAACAAAGTAAAACAAGTCCGACTAAAGTCTTTCAGGGAAAGGCAGATAACACACACTAACCTTGCTCTTCTTTGGCAAACTGCCAAAGACCAATGTGCAGGAAAAACTTGGCAAGTTCAAACAGGAATAAAAACTGAATCCGAGTTGCAATGACGAGAACGAGAGCTGAACTGCCTATGGGAGGGGCCAATTATCTCCAAGCCTTACTCCCGAGGAGTCCTTCTCCTCTGTACCTGTTCTTGCCTTCTGGCAGCTCTGCGCCTACGTGCATTGAGAACAGGCTCCTCCTGTTCCTCTGCCTTGCTCGTGTCAGTCTCTGGAGGTTCTGAAGGTGGGACAGACCTCCCTAATGGCCCTGGCTGGATCCCTGCCTCTGGCACTGAGTCTTCTCCAGACTCCAGGCCTGGCCCAGGTTCCTCCCCAGCCTCCTCACTGTCCAACTCTGCTGCCAGCTCCGCAGGCCACTGGTGGACCACAACACTTATCTTCCCTACTGGTTTGCAAATGTGTGCCTGTGCCCCATCTACGCATGCGCACGGCCTTCTGCGCTTGCGCTTTGCTCGCGTGTGTGGCTTGCACGCATGTGCGCAGCTACAAAATGAGCCTAAATAGGACGGCATAGCACCGGGGCGGGTGGGCAGGCCGCAGGTCGCTACCGGCAGAATACCACCTCTGCCTCCAAGGTCCCTTCTAACTCTGTTATCCTGTTAGCCACCCTGCTAAAGGTGAAATGCCAAAATAAATAGTAAAGTGCATGTAATCCTAGCCTTACAACAATTTGTTTAGTGATCATTTGAAGTTGCAATGGTCACACTTATGACTATTGCAGCATTCCATGGTCATGTGATCAAAATTTGGATGCTTGGAAACTGGCATGTATTTATGAGAGTTGCAGTGTCCCAGGGTCATGTGATCACCTTTTGCGACCTTCTGACAAGTAAAGTCAATGGGGAAGCCGGATTCACTTAACAACCTGTGTTATTAACTTAACAGCTGCAGCAATTCACTTAACAACAGTGGCAGGAAAGGTGATAAATTGGGACAAAATTCACTTAACAGTTGTCCTGCTTAGGAATGGAAATTTTGGACTCAATTGCGGTTGTAAGTCGAGGACTACCTGTAACATGGAAAACCTTTGGG
Organism: Thermophis baileyi; assembly: GCA_003457575.1. NCBI lineage: Eukaryota > Metazoa > Chordata > Lepidosauria > Squamata > Dipsadidae > Thermophis > Thermophis baileyi. The sequence continues at coordinate 6,908,629 of QLTV01002694.1, forward strand.
GAAAGACAGAGTGTTTCATGCAGACTACATAGCTCTTATTAGGCCCAGGAAATTCTGCGAGCAGCCATTGCTTGGTGTGTTGGAAACTGGGAGAGCGTGGAGCAGAATAATACTTACAGGAGACGCATCTTCAAGTCTGCTGTAATGTGCTCTGAGCTTTCTAAAGAGAAGCAGGGTGTAAACATAATAAATAAATACTCAAAAGGAGACAGGTATTGATTTTTAAGGGAGGGCTTGAGATAAGAAGTCATTCTGAAGGGGGTGAAATGAGTTGCAGGAGATCCAGCAATCATTTTCCAGTGAAATCTTTCCTGCCTCTGTGCTCAAATGGAGATTTTTGTTCGGGTTTCAAAGCATGCTAAATATTGAGAGCATTCTGGAAAATGAGAGATGAGAAGAAATGGATCCTTAATGATCTTTCATATCACCTCCAACTCTGTTTTTTTTAAAAAAAAAAGTCATTGGATCATCCTGCTGGGTTGACAATGTGAACGTGCAAAGGGGCAGGTTGAACCAGTGCCCAAGGGTTGATTGAGTGAACTCCAAATGCTAAAATGTTGAAATGGCTACCTCACTTACAGAACCTACTTGCTGGATGCAGCCTTTTGGAAAAGGGACCTTCTTTCAATGGAAGAGAAAGAAAGAATATCTTTGAACAACTTCAGGCATGTTTCTCCAGGAGAGGAACACATCTGGCTTTAGGTTGAAAGAGATCTTGATGTCATCTTATTAGAAAGGAAAGAAGGACTAAAAGAAAGATAGCTTTCCTCAAGTGTTTTTTTTCTGCACCCTCTCCCTTTTTTTCTTAACAAAATGACAAGAATTGCAAATCCAAAAAACCACAAAGGATTTTGAAAAAGGGAGGGAG
>QLTV01002694.1:6910183-6939783 GCA_003457575.1 Thermophis baileyi
AAGGAAGGAAGGAAGGAAGGAAGGAAGGAAGGAAGGAAGGAAGGAAGGAAGGAAGGAAGGAAGGAAGGAAGGAAGGAAGGCAGGCAGGCCATAGTGTTACAGGAAAGCTTATTATGGTGAAATGATATATCACACTGAGATCAGTTTCAGAAATGGAATCTTCTATTCCAAAAAGATATCACCTGGTAAAACCAATTTTAACAGCTCCCTTTAGATGAAATATAAAAATTAAAACTATTTACAGCCCAGCTTAGCAGCAGATGTATTCCTGTTTTGAGGTTTTAGATCAAAAGGTGAAGAAACTCTTCCCCACCCCCACCTTCTGCTTCTCCAAGAAGGGAACTTTGAAGCTTTGGCAAAACTCTCCCAAAGGGAGAAAAAACTTGGATGTCAGGCAAAATTCAAAGCTTACTTTGAATGTTCTTTCCCATCCTTAATTTTGCCTTGTTCCATCCAATAGTCATATTTATTTCAAGAAGGAAGGGGGAAGTCCATTTTTCTGAATGCTTTTCACATTTGTAATCCTTCTTTGGGTCCCAGAAAAGATCTAAAACCAAAATTTTGTTCCATTGGGGAGAAACAATAATTTCTACTAGTATGTGATGATTGTGATCATGATGATGATGATGATGACAATTGTTTAAAATGGAGAAAATAACAATAAATACATAATTCAGAATATTTAGCTTCACTTGAAGGGCATATTTTCTATCATATCTGTTCCCCCAAATAAGTGGTTCTCTGTAATGCAATAGTTTCCTTTTATGACTTATTTGAGAGCATCTAGAACGACATGATTAAAAATGTAAACAATATTCTTCCACTACCTCCTTCTTTCTCAAACGAGATGTCTGAATTTGATTATTTAATTTGTTTATTAATTTATTACATTTATTTACCACCCATCTCGCTTCAGGTGACCCTGGGCAGCTTACAACATTAAAGCAATCAAACCATGAGACATAAATATTACTAATAACAATAAATTGCTTTCCATGCTGAATTTTAGTTCAATACCTAAACATGTTTACAGTGGGAATATACTTCAGTGAGAAACCAGTGAAAATGCACTTCTGACGTCAGCCCCATTCATGCTGTAGGGCAGGGTAGGCTTTAATGTTGACTCTCAAAATGGGAGCAATGCACCATCGAAATGCGTGCAGTGCAGTAGTGGGTTTCACTTACCTTCGCTACCGGTTCGGAACTGTGAACGCGCGTGCGGTGCTTCTGCGCATGCGCAGAACCTTCTGTGCATGCGCAGATAGTCTGTGATGACGTCCAGGTGGGTGGGCGGAGCCTCCTGCCACCGCCGCTACCGGTTCGCCCGAACTGGGGCGAACCGGTAGCAACCCACCAGTGCAGTGCTTTATCACGGTGCAGTGATAAAGAAAGAAGTCACAACTGCTATATACTCTCTTTGATATCTCCGTGTTTCTGAAGAACTACTTAAGAGCTCAACTGAATCAGGCCCACAGTCCAGTATCTACAGCATAATTCTCAAGGCCGGCCTCCAATTCAATAATTCCTTTCCACTCTCAGTTGCCTAGCACCAATTTGTGATTCAGGTGGCAGTAGCAACTATCAACTATTAATATTAACATCAGCCCCACGAAAATCCAGTGTTGTGTATCTCACCAGTGTAAGAAACTCCCATTTATTCCTGCTTTCTGTTTCTTGTTTTTTACCCAATTGCTAATCCATAAGAGTTCCTATGTTCTTAGCTCATGGCAGCCAAGTTTGCTTAGAAGCCTTCATAAGAGTTTTTTGTCACAGGCTTTTTCAAAATCCAATATCCAATACCAGGGGTGTCAAACTGGCAGCCTGTGGGCCGGATGCATCACGCGCAGGCCGCGTCCACTCAGGCTCTACAAAGGCAAAAAACATCATGATACATTACATGATGTCACGTGATGCAATCGAGTTTGACACCCGTGCAATAGACAATACCTTCGGGACGGGAGTCATCTTTGTCTATATTCTTGTTGACTCTCTCCAAAAAAACCAGAAGCTTAATGAGACAAGACCTACTTTTGCAGAAGTTACCGGGTCACCTTTTCAAAAAAGCTCATTTTATATGTTTTTGTTTTAATAATACTTCTGATCATTTTGTCAAAACAACTATTACATTGATTTTATTTAAAGAAAATAGAAGTTTTCTTTATGTCTCTCAACCCATTTTTAAATATTGGAGTCACAGTGGCTGTTTTCCAGTATTAGGGAAGAGAGACTGAAGTTAAAGCAAATAGTATGTTTTTTTTAGGAAACTTCATATTTAAAGGTCTTTAGGAACTCTTTGGTGGGTGCTATCAGTACCTGAGGATTTATTTATTTTTAGATTTGTGTCGTTTTGGTTCATAGGTTCTTCTATCAGTTTTTATTTTTCCAAGCTTTTTCCTGAAAATATCACCAGTTAAGGCACGACCATCTGTCCCACATCTTTAATACTGAAACAGAAGTAAAAAAAATTGTGTTTTCCTGACTTTGTTTAGTTAATAATTTAATGCTCTGGACATCTAATAACCCAATGGATTCCATAATTATATTCCTATTCTTAATATATTTGGAGAATTATTTGTTGATTGTCTTAATGTTCCTTGGCATGTGCTCCTAATAGTACTTTTATTTCTTTGCTGCTACTCTCATTAGCCACTCTCTTGTCGTCTTATATGTAGTATCTTTCCTGCCCGGAGTTATGAATTCTGGCTAAGATTCTATTGGTTTTGAATGATTTCCAGGCATTGTGAAGAGAATGGATCCTCTTCACTCTCACTTTCAATTTTCTTTTTACCAATCTCCATAATTTTAGAGGTTTGCACTTCTGAAGTCAAATGTGACTGTGTTGGAATCAGAACTTGAATATTTTATCACCTCCAGATGTAGGCCCATCAAGACCAGGTATAAATGTTTAATATGTTTCAGTGGAATTTCTAGGGAGAAAAAAGGAGGCCTCTAGGTTGTTATAAGATTTGTGAAAACTGCCAACCTGGTCTCTTTTCTAGTGTCCACACTTTCTGCATGGCCTATTGTCAAAACGGACCACATCTTCAGTGCAGGAACTAAGGATATTGTTCTTCTTGTATTCCCAACCCACTCCGTGCCTGCATTTTCCACTTTCCATTCAGGCCTATTTCCTGACTGGAGCCTTCTTATGTCCTTCAAAGCAGATGGCCATCATCATTCCATTCCAGTCAGTCACAGCCAGTGGTGGGCTCCGCCCAGCAGTGGAGACAGAGAAGGAGAAGGGGGCAGCGGCAGCCGCTAGCATTGAGGGGAGAGTGCCACACAGAAACGGGAGCACACAGAAACGCCGCCCCCTTCTCCCTCTCTGTCTCCGTTGCTGGGCAATCCCGTGTGAAGAAGGGGGCTAGCAGAGAGGGGAAGTGTGCGAGGTTGCTGCTTCTGGGATGAGGGGACCCGGGACATGTCTGGGTCCGGTTCACCCGGCTTCTCTTCCTCTCGCAGCCAGCTTTTTGGGGCCGTTTTCAGGCCGTTTTTGGACCGAAAAATGGCCTGAAAATGGCCCGAAAAATAGCCTGGTTTTTTGGCTGTTTTCAGGCCGTTTTTTGGGCCATTTTCGGGCCATTTTCAGGCTGTTTTTGGGCCATTTTCAGGCCATTTTTCGGGCCCCAAAATGGCCTGAAAATGGTCCGAAAGACAGCCTGAAAACAGCCTGAAAATGGCCCTGAAAACGGCCTGTTTTTGGGCGTTTTTCGGGCTGTTTTCAGGCCATTATCAGGCTGTTTTTCAGGCTGATTTTGGCTGGAAAAACAGCCTGAAAACAGCCCGAAAACAGCCCGAAACATGGGTGGGGGCAGGGCCAGCCGGTGGTCCAATTTGCCGGTTCTCCGAACCGCACAGAATCAGAACAACCAGTCCGAACCGGCAGCAGCCCACCTCTGGTCACAGCCTTCATCTTTCATTGCATTGCAGTGTTTGCACATCCTCTTCTCTCTAAGGGTTGGTAGCTACAGGTAGTCCTCGAGTTACAACAGTTCATTTAGTGATGGTTCAAAGTTTCAATTGTACTGAAAATAGTGACATGTAATCATTTTTCACACTTACAACCATTGCAGCACTGCCATGGTCACATGATCAAAATTCAGATGCTTGGCAACTGACTCATATTTATGACGGTTGCAGTGTCCCGGGGTCATGTGATCCCTTTTTGCTGACAAGCAAGGTGAGTGGGGAAACCAGATTCACTTAACAGCCATGTTACTAACTTACTAACTTAATAACCGCAGTGATTCACTTAACAACTGTGTCAAGAAAAGTTGTAAAATGGGGCAGAATTAACAAATGTTTCACTTAGCAACAGAAATTTTGGGCTCATTTGTGGTCATAAGTCGAGGGCTACTTATATTTCATTCTAGCTGCCAGGGTGCTATGTTCTCTGTTGTTTGACAGCTGCCATTTTTTAAAATAAGCTTGAAGTTGATTCGACACTGGCCGATTAAATTAATGAAATATCCTCAATTCTAGAAGCCCACACTCCAATCAACCTTTACATCAGGCTATGACTACAATGGATTGTTCAGTAGTGCCTGTGAGAGGGATCCTGGTGTCCTGGTCAACCCCCTGTTAAGTATGAATCAAGTGTTCTGAATCTACCCAAATGCGGTCCTGACTGGCATAAACAGAGGGATAGTATGAAGATCAAGAGATGTGATAGTACCAGTCTATTCTTCATTGGTGAGGCTGCATTTGGAATACTGCATCCAGTTCTGGTCACCATCATACAAAAAAGATGCAGAGGCTCCAAAAAGAGTGTAGAGAAAAGCAACAAAGGTAATAAGGGGTCTGGAGGCTAAATCCTATGAAAAATGGCTAAAGGAATCAGGTATGTATAGGTTAACAAAGAGAAGACTAGGGAGAGACATGATAGCAGTCTTCCAATACTTGAAGGGCTGTCACAGGGAAGAGAGTGTTGATTTATTCTCCATAGCACCTAAGTTAGGACAAGAAGCAAAGGATGGAAGCTCATCAGAGGGAGATCCACCCCAGAAATAAGGAGGAATTTCCATACAGCGAGAACTATTAAGCAGTGGAACAGGTTGCCTCCTGGAGTGCTCCATTGCTGAAGGTTTCAGGAAAAGTTGAACAACCATTTCTCCAAGATGGTATGAAGACTCCTGCTGTTTTCATTACAAGCTATAGTAGTGTAAACCCCCCTCCCAACTCTTGCATTTACGACCCGTTGTAGCATCCCGTGGTTACATGACCGCTATTCATGTGCTTCTCATCTGGCTTGTGACAAGTAGAATTAATGGAAAATGCGAATGTAAAATAGTACTTTGTAGTCGATGTGTCTATAGAGATTCTCAGTCATCCAGGTCATGGTTGTCCCAAAGGTGTTTTTTTTAAAGAGGCAACTGGACTTTCTGGTTTTTCTTTGAAGACATCAATCGCAGCGCGTAGCGATGGATGTACCAGTTCCAAATGGAGTCACCGAGTGAGGAGTATCTATAATAAGAACAATGTATGTTTTAAAAAGCTTGTCTGCTTAGGGCAATATATCTAACAAAGGAGACATGGGGAATATTTGTATTTAAAATGATTAAAATGAACGTGTGTATTAAAAACGATTTCCTGAAAGTGTATGTTAAAAACATCCTTACACAAAGTTATGAACAAAAGGGCCATGTGCTGGGGAAACCTACAAATGTAAACAGATGAGGCTTTTTTATAGGTTGTTCTTAAATTTATAAAAATACCTACAGAATGGCTACTGCCCTAATAACAATTAAAAAATAAATAGATCTATTTTTTTCCTAATTGATAAACCTTAAGTTGCAATTTAATAATTCCCCTATTGCATTTTTTCAGCTTCAGCTCTATGGAAAAATGTTAGAATGAATGTAGCTTTGCCATTTTCCAGGGCCCTAATTCTAAGAATACCATCATATTTCCAAAAAGGTGATTTTTCTTCTTACCATGCCATGTATAATTTCTTATGATCCCTCAAGAAATCCAGCATATTTATGGAGAGCTTTGCCCCAGCTAACCATAGATCCTGTTATTCTCCCAAATAGCACCTAACTACAGCTGAATTTATGATCTGACATCATCAATATGAGCCAATTTCTGTCCCTTTGTTATTACTAGCAGTTTGTTCATTTAATTTTACTTGAGTAAAGTAGATAGTGGGCTAAGTAAAGACCATTAAGATGCTTATCTTGACCATTATTAAGAATGTTATTACTCTTAAAATAAAACCTGAGGAGGCCAACAGGACCTTAAATTGCTGTAAGAAGCAATTTTTGATTATGATAAATTAAAGGAAAAGGTGTCCTTTAAAATGCCCATTAGCTTCGAGGAAGAGTGCATTAATGTATTTTTTTAAGAAGATGATTCCTTATTTGGAAAGGTATTAGTACTTTAGTCCAGAAAGAAAAAAGTTCATAGGAAAGAAAAAAAAATACTGTTTTCAAGGTACTGTTTAAAAATGCAGCACATTTCTAGATGCAGCCTGAAATAATAAAGTAAAAAAACAAGGTTTTCTGAGAGACAGACTTTTTGATTTGAAGTCTGTTTTCTATCAACCTAGAACTATGCACTTTTTAAAAATCCAGCTATTAGGATTGTGCATGTTACAATTACAGTGAGGAAGAAAAGCCACAAGGAAGTGGTTTTAGAGTTTCTGGAGGGTGGAGTTCAGCCCTCGGCTTATTTATTTTATGTAATCAATAAATTACACAAACTAAATCAAAATAAATCAAGATTTAAAAAAACCCTGCAACATCTGCAATGGGAAATAAATAATTCTGAAGGGAGACAATGTCCAAGACCAGTCAGTTGGTCATTATGGGAGTTGTGGTCGAACACCTCTGGCTGCGAACTGGTTGGAGAAGCCTTGATGCAGGATAATTAATTCAGCATCTTTCTTGGAAAGAGAAAAGTTTCCAGGCAAATAAATACAGACAGTCCATTTTAGACTATTTGGATTCTACCCGAGCATGAAAACATAAACAAAAACGATAGGAATACAGATGTTGAAAATGGGCAACAAAATGACCTTATAAACATAGACAGCTGCGACGCTAAAAAAGAAAGTTGAGGGGAGAAAAGATGGCAAGAGCTTCAGTTACCGTAGGGAAGGCTGCCATCTTGACTTTTTTGACCATATCCGATGGACACACCTCTGAATTGGTGCTAAACAATGCAATGACTATTTCATTTCCATTGCTGGTGGAAAAATATCTTGGTTGTTGTTTTATTTTTGACTCACCCCTCTAAAGGTTTATTTCTGCTCTGGCTGACTTTCAAGGAGAACACTTGATTGATTTGTTTATTAAATCTATATGCCACCCAATCATTCAGCATACCACAATGCAGCATGCAAGAAAATGCCCACAGTGAAGAAAAGTGATTAGAGCAATGCCTCCACAGCAGTGGTGAAATCCAATTTTTTTTACTACTGGTTCTGTGGGCGTGGCTTGGTGGGCGAGGTGTGGCTTGGTGGGCATGGCTTGGTGGGCATGGCAGGGGAAGGATACTGCAAAATTTCCATTCCCTCCCCACTCTGGGGCCAGCCAGAGGTGGTATTTACCGGTTCTCTGAACTACTCAAAATTTCCGCTACCAGTTCTCCAGAACCTGTCAGAACCTGCTGGATTTCACCCCTGCTCCACAGATAACTAAATAATAACTAAATGCTAACTAACTAACTAACTAACTAACTAACTAACTAACTAACTAACTAACTGAATAAATAAATAAATAAATAAATAAATAAATAAATAAATAAATAAATAAATAAATAAATAAATAAATAAATAAATAATAAATAATAAATAATAAATAAATAATAATAAGACTAATCCATAAACCCACAATTCATGGGATGTAGTTGCACAGCTAAGACGTCCTATTGGGCCACCAATAGTGTTCGGAGGAAAGGAGCAACTGTTGTCATCTTCTACCTCCAGCCTACTGTTTTCCTGCTCTGGCTTAGGAGGACTCAAACATAGCTATCTGATTGGCCTGTGATGTTATACTTTGCTGTAGCTCACTCCCTGCATCTTGATTGGCTACAGCACAGAGACAGGAACTTGCAATTTTTTCTCAAGCAATAGTGGTTATAGCACTTGCTTGACATACAGATCTTCCCAGGTTTGGAACTCATCAGGAACTCCTTTTTTTAACTACTATTTTTCTTTTCCTGAGTTTATTGACTTTTCTCATCGTCTTTTTACTTTAAGACCACCAATGCATTGTTTTCTCATTCCCCCCCCCCCAGTTACTTAAACTGATGCATTTCACCCTTAGAGAACCATAAGGGGGGTGGGGGGTGCCTTGCTTCTGGAGGGTTTCAGCCGATCTGTTGGACGATTCCGTCACTCTTGCCTTGTCTAACACTACCTGGAGAGTGAGGTTCAGCTTGGCTAACAACCGCTGTTGAAGGTGGAGGTCCCTCACTCTGCAGATGAGCTGGTCGAGCAAGACCTCATCCAGGTCTCTGAACCCGCAGTACATCGCGGCCTTTCGAAGCACGGCGACGTATTGGTTGATGGTCTCCCCGTCTTTTTTATTTTGCCGATGGAATTCGTGTCGCATCACGACCTTGGATGGCATTGGGGCGTAGTGCATCTTCAGGGTGTTCTGTAATACCGGCCATGGTACCAATTGTATGGTGGCTGGCGCGGAGAGTGATGTCACTGTATTGAACACTCGGGGCTGCAATGGCTGAGGAAAAGAGCACTCTTCCTGTTGTCTGATAGAACTAGGAGGTCATTTGCCTCCATGAAGCACTCAAAACGAGTGATGTACAAGTCCCAATGCTCTTTGGCTGGATCGTATGGAGCTGGAGGGACGAAAGATGTCATTTTGACAGGCCAATGCGGATTCGATTTTGCCTCTCAAGATGGCCACTGGTCCCAGCGTTTGTTTGCTCCGTCTGGGACTGGCTGGATTTAGTTGTCAGCTCTTTTTGTCTCAGTCGTCTTCCGATCCCATCCTCGTCGCCAGTGTTAGACAGGGCGAATGGAAGAGACTGGACTCAGGCGTTGGTGACAACAGCTCTTTATTCAACAACTATGTACAATCCAGCGGCCAGCTTGTCTGACAGCTTGCCCTTTTATAGGGAGCTATCAGACCACTCCTCCAATCAGGTTGGCTTATTTTCCCGCCGGAACGGCGGACCTGAGTGACACCTTTTTAACTGACTCTGAATATTTAACAATATGTCCAATAAACTAATTCTTTGAGGAACCTGCTTGCCTCGGAGTTCCATTTGTTATGGGCATATTACTTGGAACCCTGACATGTGGACTGTGCAATCTGACTGAATGTGCAAACCAGCCCTTATCTTACAATCCTTCATTAGAGTCATGTATTTTGCATAAAACGCACAAAGCCCAGGCTTTAACCTTTAACTATGGGGCCTGCTTCTCATTGCAACTAGCACCGCAGCTTCCTTTTCTTCCTCAAAAACTGGCTCGTGCCATTTATTTCCCCAGCCCTAAAAGCACGGCTTGCGATAGGTTCATTCTAAACTCCTGCTGATATTTAAAAGGCAATTGGAAATATTGAAAACAAATTGAGATTTTTCTTTTCTTCTTTTTTAATCATGCAGCAGAGTGTTTTTGGTAAGTTGGCCTCACTCTGGGGAAATAACTATAAAGCTTGTAGAATCCTAGAGAGGATACGGAACATAAATGGATTTGGGATATTCCTCCCATGAACAGAAGCTGCAATAACTCCGGTGACAGGACATTTGTATCCACACATCACATTTGATGAAAACCTTTCACCAAGGAAGCCTACCTTTTATCACCTCATTTGGACTCTTTTGTTTTACTGCTTCACCAGCCTGGATTGCTAGCGAACTTCACCTATAATGGAGCTGGAAGATGTTGGTTCCCTTCAGGTTAACGAAAGCCAGGCCATAAATTGATGCCAATTACACAAACTATAGGAGAAACATGCATTATATTATTAAATCTTGTACATCACACGCTGAGGTAAATACTTTGCCTGAGGGGAATGGACTCATTCATTGTGAGCTAGACCCATCAGCCATTAAATCAGGAACTCTAGCCAGTGAATTAAAAAAAAAGTCATCTTTGAATAAGATGGCATTAAAGGCATCACCTCTTGAGTCAAAGGCTTCGTTACTGAATCAAAGGCGGCCTGTCACCCAATAAATCATGCAAATATGACCCCTGTTGCACAACCAGGAGAGGCGTCTTCAATAAGTTAAATATCTGATATGCTAAAGGCTGACACATCCTTCAGGTCATTTTTTTAAAGAGCCAGATTCAATTTGTCAGTCACTCATCTTGGGAGATCAGCTTTCTCCGTGAAAGGGAACTTGGCCAAGACACTGGGTTTGATTGAAATTATATTGCTTTACTTCAAACTGGGCAAATGGTCGTCCCCACAAGCACCACCTTTCAGTCAGCCATTTAGATTCCACAAAAAATGTGGGGAAAGGGAGAGGACGATAAGTAGAAGTGGCAAATAGTTATCATCCTTTTTCACTGGGATAACAAAAAGCTTCTCTCCGTTTGAACTACTAAGGTCATATAAATGTACATATATACATATTAATGACTGAAATGCCAGGATAATCTTTTTTTATGTAAGAAAACATTTCTCTCTCTCTTTCCTTTTCTATTTCTCTTGCGTTTTTTCTTTCTTTTCCTTTCCCTCTCTCTTTTTCTGTCTTTCCCTCTCTTACTCTCTCTATATTTTCTTTTTCTTTTTCTCATTCTCTTTGCCTTTCCCTTTCCCTTTCCCTCTCTCTCTATTTCTCTATTTCTCTTTCCTCCGTCTCTTTCTATTTCTCTATTTCTCTTTCTCTATCCCTTTCTCTCTTTCCCATTCTCTCTCTCTCTCTCTCTTTCCCTTTCCCTCTCTCTATTTTTCTCTTTCTCTTTCCTCCATCTCTATTTCTCTCTTTCTCTTTCCCTTTCCCCATCTTTCTTTCCCTTTCTTCCTCTCTTTCCCTCTCTTGCTTTCTCTTTCCCTTTCTCACTCTCTTTTCCCCTTTCTCTTTTTTTCCTGTTCTCTCTTTTTTTCCCTTTCTCTTTTTCACATTCTCCCCCCCCCCCTCTCTCTTTCCCTTTCCCTCTCCCCTTCTCTCCCCCCTTTCTGTTTTAGGGTCTTTGGGACTCATTTCTATACACAGATTTTTCTAGTAAAGTTTCATTCTGATATGTAAATGCAGTTCACCCAAAACTCTTAAGCAAACTTAGTAGCCAGGGAATAAGAATGTTCAATTAAACTGTTAAAAAATACAAAGTAGAATAATAGGAACTGGATAGATGATGTAATGCAGACATTTAGATTATGTGATCCTCATTATAAAGATAAAATAAAAGTTCTCCAAGCTGGTATACTGAGATCAGCTCATTTTAATTTATACATACTTGATGTGAAGTTGAAAAAATAGATACATTTTCTGCTGACATTCAATTCTTCAGGGCTGGCAAAACAAAAGATAAAGATTATGAAATCCAGAGCATCTCTCCAGATTGGAAAATAGGCATGAATGGTAAATATAGTTCAATGGAAGCATGTCCAAAAATGTTTTTAAAATTATACCCTGGGGATGTACTACAGGTAACAGACCCTGAAAGGGTCTTGGGACTTTGGCCGACAGTTCAGAAGCAAATTGTTAGAGCTGTTAAGATAGCCATGAAAATAAGAATTCATAGGTTAAGATCCCTTCAATATAACGTAGAATGAAACTGTTTACTTCTATCTACAATCCAAATATGGATTTTATGGAAATATGGAAGCAAAGAGCAAGCAAAATTATTGAAAAAGTAGGGATGTGGGTGGTAGAAGAAAGAATCGTTACAATGTTTGAGCTTCTTGGCTTAGAAAATGAAGAGTAAAAAGGGAGCCTTTAATACTGAAAAAAAAAATTGCTCAAAATAGAATACAGATGATCGCATATACTTGAGCTTGGCTGATCTTGAAAAGCTAAGCAGGATCAGACCTGGTAAGTCTTGGTTAGACACTTAGCAATAAATATTAGGGAAGATTTTTTTTTTAAAGCAGAAAATGCCAAATACATGGTTGTATCCGTAAGTCACCGAGAGTTGAGCCTGCCTTGGGATTTTACTTTAGAACACAAAGCCAGAATTTTACTCTTCCAGATTCCCAGAAGATAAACACTTCCTTACCCAGGGTTTGAAAGAATTTTAGACAAATTTAAGGATGACAGACCTATCGGTGTCTATTAAACTCAACACTACCGCCAGGTGTCCCTGAAATTGTGACTTACTATGAAAACACCTTCAAGAGCATATTAAGGTCTAAAAGATGAGGAAAGAATTTTCCTTTCAAAAACTTTACCACAAAAACTGGTCACATTTAATTTAAGCCACATTTTGATGCATTCCCCCCAGATTCAACAAGCTCTTCACAAAGGAGTAGCACTTATCGTGAGGGTCAACTTGCTTTCAGGTTTCAGTCTTGCTTGAATTGTAGTTAGTGATGCTTCTTCTAATAGGTCTACATGGGGAAAACTGCTACGGTTCTCTGAATCAGTGCCTGGCAAAGTATTTTTCCGCTCTCAGAAAAACAGACAGTAACTCAGCAAAGTCCTTAATGAGAATGACCTGTGCTTCCCCATCCATTGTCATCCTTGTGACAATCACTGTAAAGGGTATCAAAAACAAGACATTGGAATTTCAAAGCCCAGTCAGCTGTAACAGACAGAGGTTCTTTGCTGTACTCCTTAACCTTTGGGAAAAAAAGGCTGTATTTTTGAGTGGCTGGCTGTTCCACCTTTCTTTTTCAACACTCTCTTTGCCCTCCTCCATCAGATTCCCATGGCTGTAGCCCTGGCGGTGGGAACCAGTCAGCCACTCAGTCCAATTACAGTGTTTAGAGAGTATGGACGTCGTTCACAGAAGGTATGAGCCGAGAAAAGAAAAATCTTCATTTGTGTGACAAAGTTTGCAGTGGGAAAAAGTTGGCCTGGGAGGGTGGGGGGGGGGAGCAGGAGAGAAGGAAAAAAGAACAAGCACAAGAAGGTGTTCCTTGGTCAATGGCTGATATAAACATGAATAAGATTGTTTGTTAGTATTATATATATTCAAAGTGACAATAAAGTTATTCTAAGTCTATGACTAAGTCTTGTTATTATCTCTTTAGGTAAATGGTTTTCACACCCACAAGCTGCCCTGTGGTTGTATTAAATATTCATTTTAATTCACATATTTAATAGCTATTCTGGATTGGGATTGCTGGATGCAGGGGTGAAATTCAGCCGGCTCTATCCGGCTCGCGAGAGCTGGTAGAGCCGGCGGCGGGTAGTTCGGAGAGCCCCCCACAAACCGGTACGTCGTCACGTCCTGGTTTTGACCCTCTGCGCATGCGCAGAAGGCTCTGTGCATGCACAGATGATGGTGCGCATGCAGAGCATGCGCATGTGGAGATGATGGTGCATGCATGAGTGGAGCACGCACGCGCATGGAGCGCGCACATTAGCAAGCCGGTAGGACAGGTAGGTGTATTTTACCCCTGGCTGGATGATACTAGATTAAACAAGATTACTTTGGATATTTCCAGGATATGGATAATCTTGTGAATACTTCTCTTAGGAAAGTTATTTATTTATGAATGACAACAACAGCAGCAACAAAGTAGTGCTAGTGGAATTGAGATTTTTGCATGTGACATGGTAGCCTTGGAAAGTTGTTTTCTATGGTCCTAGCTAGATCATCTAGAAGCACGTGGGTGGGTTACATTAACTCTTTCGATCAGTGGATACATCACATCTGTGAGTGGTAACATTATTTGTTTGTTTGCTTCATTTATTTCTTACTTTTATTTTTGATGCCACCCAACTCCAACCAGCTCATAAAGTAAAGAACAACATAAAAACAGCAAGTAAATAAGAACAAAAATAAAGTGAATACAAAAAGAATTATAAAATAAATACAAGATGGTGATTCAGTCAATACACCAAAGATAATGTGGTTATACCTCTACTGCAAGACCTGAGAGAATAGTCAGTCAGGTTTTCAAGACCTTCTAGTATGCTGTTGGGGAAGGCATCTGGCAGGAACCTCATTTTTATGATCCACGTAAGTCAGATTGTTACATTTAGCACCACATATTCTGAGTAAAACTTTTTCCAATCAGAAAAGGCTACTCCACACTCCTACTTCTCAGAAGGAAGAGAAATGGGAGGGTGGAAGGGGAATTTTTCTCTTGGCTTACCTTGTCCTAGGAAAGGTTCAGATGACCCCGTCTCAAGGTTACTTTTTTGTTTTTGTTTTCAACTAGCAGTGTTATAAGTTTAGTTTTGCTTTTCAAGAATTATCCTTTATCGTTGGTGTTTTAAACAAAATAAATCTCCCTGGAGTATTGATGTTAGCGGAAGGTGTTGTCTTCTCTTTATATGTGACTAGTTTGTGCTTCTTTTTACCGAGATGATTTGCCATTTATTATTGATTTTCTAAGATACAGGTAAAGTAATACATGTCAAGAGTTTATAGAACAGACTCATGGGAGCTAATGTTCAACGTTCTCGGAAGACAAGAAATTCAGAAATGGGGCTATAGCAAATGCCAAATTCAATCCATAGAAGACCAACTCCACATTACTCTGTAGAAGTGTTGGATTGCTTGTAGGATATTGATACATATTTTTATGCCCTGGGCTATCTTTATTAAGGGAGTATTTGGTGATTAGTTCCAAAGGAGCCAGTTTTTAATATGACTAAAAACAGTCAACTCATCTATAATTAGGGAGGGAAGATTAATTTTGTCTACTGTTTTTATTCTAAACTCTGTTTTTTTCTCTTGCTGGACTTGTCTCAAGAAAAAAATGATACCAAATAGTTTTGACTGGCTTTCTAAATGTGTGTGTTCCTATTTTTATAGGTTTCAGTTGAGTTCCTTTTCTATCCTAACCCTGTGAGTTTCCAATCGAGATCTGGAAAAATTAGGAATAATGTTTTGATGGGGAAAAATATAGAGTTGGATGAACCAAATGCCCCCAGAATGTATTGGAGTGCATCTGGCAGTACTCAGGATAAATACTGAAAAGCTTAGTGATCTTCAGCCAAGAGAATTTCTCTCTTCTTGCCCACTTCTCCATTTGTTCAGGTGCTGATAGGATTTATAGGGAAATAACAATCCCACCCGTGGTTACTGCATTTAGCTATTGTTTTAAAAGAAGGGAAAATAAGAAAGGAAAGCACTAAGATCCAAGGGCTTCCCCTTCGCTATGTCCAAGTAGTCCCTGGAGAAGGGCTACTGCACTGTAAAAGTCCTGGGCTCGATACTTTAGCTCCTTGATGCCTCTAAATGGGATCAGCCATCACTTCTCATTAGTACACACAGGCAATCCAGCAAGGGATGTTACATAATGTGCAACCCTCCGATTACAGTTGCAGGACACTGAGCTTCATAAAAACTAACATCAAGTTCTGAAGTTTCAAGCAGGCCTAAAAAGGAATAGCAACAGCAATATCACTTAGACTTATATACCACAGAAGTCAGCATACTGCCCCCAACAATCTGGGTCCTCATTTTACCGAACTCAGAAGGATGGAAGGCTGAGTCAACCTTGAGCCAGTCAGAATCGAATTCCTGGCAGTTGGCAGAATTAGCCTGCAATACTGCATTCTAACTACTGCGCCACCATGGCTCTTATGGACTATGGCTTATCTGTTTCTCTTTTATCATCGTAATTTATGAAGGGAGGGGTTTGATTGGACTTGCTCCTCTATCTTTTCCTTCAAAATAGATAACAGAATAACAGAGTTCGAAGGGACCTTGGAGGTCTTCTAGTCCAACCTCCTACACCATTTCAGACAAATGGTTGTCCAATCTCTTCTTAAAAACTTACAGTGTTGGAGCACCCACAACTTCTGGAGGCAAGTCATTCCACTGATTAATTTTTCTGTCAGAAAATTTCTCCTTAGTTCTAAGTTGGTTCTCTCCTTGATTAGTTTCCATCCATTGCTTCTTGATCTTCCTTCAGGTGCTGAATATCAGATGTCATGCGCTGAAGTTCTTATGCCTCCTAAAGTGTCTGGCTTTGTAAAAAGTGCCTTAAAAGCCTTCCATATATGCCTGTTCTTACAACTTTCTGGGCAGTATTACATCATGGCTGTGAGAAGACATGGAACAGTTGCCTTCCTTATTGAATTAATAGTTGTCTTTGAACAATATGTCTGAATTGAACCTTAAGGATGAGAAAGAGCCAAATGCATATAAACCAAATGCGACAGTAAAATCACAATCCATTCTGAAGCCATGGAACCATGCCTTTTCCTCCTTGTCCTGAAGACATATAAGTACCAAGCATATGAGAAAACCTATGAGCAGAATAATTTCACTTTGCACTGAGTATACGACCGAGATATGGAAGTGGGAAGCTATCAAAAATCTGTAAGGCGGTTAGCGCAGCATCCAAAAGGAAACCCTGCCTCTTTTGTTCATACATGGGGCTTTGATAAAGCTTCTGACATCTTGCATATTTTGACACCCACCGAAGTAAATTTTGGTGTATGGACTGAAAAATTTATTTTGGAGAGAATATTATTTTGCCCAGGTAATTTTGGGTGTCACGATTATGATTTACAGATATAGGTTGCACTCATTTTTTACATTATTTTTTAAGCAGAAAGACTCTAAAGCATCGACAAGAGTGCCCACAAAAACTTAGCCTAGCTTCCTGGCATTAATATGTGAGTGCAGGTGCATCACACCTTAGTGCCTTAATCCTCCCTAGACTTATCAGTATGTTTGCAATGATAGCAGATCGGCCGTTCCCTTGTTTTCATCCTTAGGAAAGGGAGTTGGCAGAGTCTGAGCTGAACCAAGAGTCACCTTTTCAAACAGCAGAAGTGTATTTTCTAGAAAGAGAGTACTTCATTCCAACAGATTTGGATATGCCAAAATAAACAGCAGTATTTTATCTGGGTCTGAGTTGGCACCCAAAGTAATGCAGGAGCTATTTGCTGCTCCCAATTCAGCTCACAAAGGGTTGTGGAAAAGTATAAGGGAGGCTCCGCGACTCAGCTACATAATATTCCCAATGCAGGGCTGCCATTGTCAAAAAAATCTATCATGGGCTACAAGTGACCTTGAAAAGTCCTCCAAAAGATACTTTTCTGGGTGGCTTCAAAGTTGGCCCCGGCCCTGTGACAAACATATACATAGGACATCCACCCAAATCATGACACTCTGCCTACATGTTGGGACTTCAGTGTTTAGAATCCCAGTCAGCAAACTGGTTCTATTGGCTAGAAAATGTGAGCATAACAAAGGCTGGGGAGGAGGAGAAGACAATTGATCTTATTGCTCCATGACCTGGTACGTTGCCATATTCCAAACATCTGGCTTCAGTCTGGACTGAGCACCCCTCAAATGATTTGGGGGGAAGGGCCTGTCTCCAAAAAATTTTTTATGAAACTCCCTTCGCATTCCAGCGCACATATGGCCATTGCATTTTACAACGAGAAAATGTTTCCAGCCTTCAGCGTTATTAGGCAAACGTTGCCTTTTTGAACTACGTCTGCACAGATTCATAAATGCCATAGCTTCGGCTGCCCTGATGGGGCCAAGCAAGATGGAGCGAGTGAGGTTGGACAGAACTACGGCAGATTGCTAAGGAATGTATTTAACTCTGCTGGGATGCCTGGGTTGAGGCTGGAGACGCTAAGAGATGGGGAAGCAAGGTGCTTCTTTGCCTTTGAATTGTGTGGTTTTTTTTTAAAGGAGGGGAGAGGGGAAGAGGAAGAAAAAGGACAAAAGAAAAAGAAAAAAGAAAAAGCAAATTGAAACCTCTCGGGCTGCATCGACACAAAAGGAATGGGGGGAAAGCCAGGAAGAGATCAAATTCCTGTGTTTTTCTTTTTTTCAAGTGTAAGCTAATGGAATCCAATAGAACTGCTGAAAAGTTGTCATCCTCCCTATCAGTGGGCCTTTGAACACACTAAATCCTTAATCAGTACAGCCTAAGACCCAAATGACGATGTGTAGAAGTGTTAGGCCAGATAAATCCTTGAAGGGTTTCAAAGATTTGAAGGGTGCTGGTGCTTATCCTGTGTAGTGTCTGCCCTTTGTCCTCTCCTCCATAATGTCATTATTGAAGTTTTACACTCACTATGCATGGTGTAAGTTGACATTGACAGTTTCAACACTTTCACCCTGACTCTGGAGGATTGTTAGCTTTGAAGCTATTTGGCCTTGAGCAGTGAATTTTGCTTGAGCTCACAACTGCCTCAACTGAATATAAGGGAGGCAGGCTTGGTGAGCCATCCCAGCTCGGAGTGTAACAGGAAGCAGGTTTCTCATTTGGCACAGAGACTTGGAGACACAGGCGAGAGAAAGACAACCACTTACCAAAGGGAGGTTTATGACCAAGTCATGGCTCCTGAACCCTCAGGATTTTGACCGGGCCTCAGAAATTGGGGTGCCTTTCTTATGATCCTGGTTGTTTTTAGCACATATATATTGTAAAGTCTGTTTGTTATTAGGCTTGGGGGGGGGAGATACATAAGGGATTAGAGGCATCTTACACATGAATTTAATTAAAATAGTTTCTATAAGCAATAATAAGTGAGTATACATCAGGGCAGATCATTTATAGTCCAATCCCATGCGTGCTGACTTGGAAATAATCGCCAACAATTCAGATGGAGGATTTCAATCCCCAAATAATATCTGAGCGCATGTCTATCCAAATGACTACGGGCACCTTCTCGTATTTACCTAGCAATGACAATGGCATTTTGCCTATGGTTTTCTCCAATAATTTGTTTTTCCCATAACAATGTTTTAAATGCAGAAGTTCTTACAAACTTCTTTTTGCAAGCATGGACAATAGCAATAGCACTTATATACTGCTTCAAAGTGCTTTACAGCCCTCTCTAACTGCTGTTTACAGAGTCGGCATATTGCCCCCAACAATCTGGGTCCTCAATTTACTGACCTCAGAAGGATGGAAGGCTGAGTCAACCTTGAGCCGGTCAGGATCAAACTCCTGGCAATACTGCATTCTAACCACTGCACCACCACAGCTCCTATATTGGTCCTTCATGGACCAATAGGTGGGTCCATGAAGATAAAATACCCCAGGGGCATTTGAAGCTTCCAGTCACATTTCTAGGTGATGTCTGAAGGCATAAGGAACTGAATCATTTCAAGACATTTGTCACTCCTTATATTATGCCAGCATATGGGTGCAGGTGAAAAACAGTTGTGTTGTTTGATGGGTGGTTCCTTGCCATCTGCCAAATTAAATAAACTATACTTAAACTTTTATTCTGTCCCATCACACTATGTCTACCCATCTCACTTTGTTTTTAGATGCCATTATGTAATTCATTTTCCCAGATATGTCTCAGAATGCTGAAAAGGCACAGTCATTGAAATGTGGCACTGGAAACATATGTACTAACTGAATTAATTTCAGCTCTTTTATGTTCAGCTGAACCTTATACATTATTTCCAGTGGTGTAGAATATGTATAGCTCAGGGATGAAATGGGATCCTGGGGTTCCCACTGATTGGTTTCCTTCTTGCAAACGTTTCATTACCAAACTAGGCAATGTCGTCAGTGCTTTGACAGAAAGGAGTGGGGTATGTAGTTTTTTTTACAAGTGGCAGCTTGTTCCACCTGTCTTGAACAGAGCTGTTTTAGTAGGTATGGCTGTTTCTCATGGGCTTACCTGGTTTGGTTGGCTAACTGTTTCATCTTAGATTGTTCCTGCCTATTGTTTTAGTTCTTCCTTATCTTTATTGGAATCCAGGTATATCTCTCTAGATCTGTTAATGACTGATATGGCAGAATGCCAGGTTTCTGGTACAGTTTCTTAGAACGTATTCATGAATACCAGTTGGCAAACAAAAGAGTTGAGGAAAATTTTTTCATTTCATCACAACACATAGACAAATGGTAACCGTTCCAGATCCAGCTAAATCCAAGAATGCAATAGAATTCCTAGAACATTCTGATAGATCTTATGGGAACATTGATATTAATCCAGTCTAGCAAATGAAGACCCAAGAAGGAAGTGAATCAAAACAGGCACACAGACTACAACATAACCTCATCAAGACAGGTAGGACATGAAACAGATAGACAAACAAACAAACAAACAAACAAACAAACAGCAACTTTCCCACTCTCTCCTGTCAAACAATCTGGTTTGGCAATGAAGCATTTGCAAAGTGAGATTTAACAGCTTCAGAATGGTAGGATTTGAATATTTCTGAAGAGCAGGAATCCATCCT
This sequence comes from Thermophis baileyi, assembly GCA_003457575.1. Classification (NCBI taxonomy): domain Eukaryota; kingdom Metazoa; phylum Chordata; class Lepidosauria; order Squamata; family Dipsadidae; genus Thermophis; species Thermophis baileyi. The sequence continues at coordinate 6,930,396 of QLTV01002694.1, forward strand.
GACCTAGCAAAGCAGCTCTTGTAATGTTAGCAGAAAGATGGTTAATTTGGGGGGTACTGGACAGAATGAGCAGCAAGAAAAGAATGCAGAGGAACTGCTGGTTTGTCCATCCATCACCTCTTCCAAATGCCCCTTGTGATTAGTAGGTTGTGAGGTGCTGAAAAATCATTGCAACCAATCATTGCAAGTGGAAGTTAATCACCCAACCAAAAAAATCATATCTGATCATTGTTTAATTAAAGTGCAAAATACTTCAGGGCAATACCTGAGAAGAAATTGGTCAAAATGCTAAAACCAATAAAGCAGGTTGCCCTAACTAAAGACATAGCCTTCTATATATAAGGTACTTTCTATCTCCATGGTGGCTCCGTCTCTCTGGAACATCATTCCCCCAGAGATTAGAATGGCCCCCACTCTAACACTCTTTCGGAAGGCACTGAAGATCTGGTTCTGCCAGTGGGCCTGGGGAACCCAGAGCAGGATGGAGCCCATTAAATGGCTTGTGTGATGTATTGTCGCCAGGGTGTGTGTGGGGAGGGCTATTATATTATTTGATTATTTGATTATTTGATTATTTATTTTCTTCTATTAGTTTTATTTTTTTATATATGATGTTTTTATATTCCTGTAAGCCGCCTTGAGTCGCCATGTGCGAATAGGCGGCAATATAATTTTTAAGATAAATAAATAAACAAATCAATAAACAAACAAACAAATCAATAAATAGCTTAATACTGCAATGAATTGGTCTTTGTATAAACTAGGCAGATTGGAACCCTGTTTCGTGGAAATGTTCTCATTCATTGCTTCTGGCTATCTTTCCAGCACAATTTGTAATGTAAAGAAATCATTATGGGGTGTTTTTTTTTTTTTTTTAAAACCTTCCTTGTTGCTTAAAGCCTTAGGGGACCATCAGAAGAACTCCTGCGAGGTTCAAAATCAGGAGCTGCTCCTTTCAGAAGTTTTTTCTTTTGTTGCCAGAGCATTCCTGACCTTTTGAAGCTGTTAACTGCAAAAACTCAGCCATGTTCTGTATTTTTGAAAAAGTAGAAAAACCAGATGCAAATTTTTTGCACTGTAAAACAGATTTGTGTAATGACGATGGTGTACGATGGAGGTGGTGACAATGATGGCATTGGGGCGATAGCGATGGTGATTGATGATGATGATGATTTATGGTGGCGCAGTGGTTAGAGTGCAGTACTGCAGGCTACTTCTGCTGCCTGCCGGCTGCCTGCAATTAGGCAGTTCAAATCCCACTAGGCTTAAGGTTGACTCAGCCTTCCATCCTTCCGAGGTGGGTAAAATGAGGACCCAGATTGTTGGGGGCAAAATGCTGACTCTGTAAACCGCTTAGAGAGGGTTGTAAAGCACTATGAAGCGGTATATAAGTCTAAGTGCTATTGCTATGATGATGATACAATCCACATTGTAGCTATGGATGTAGAGTCTAAGTTTGTGTACAGAGCTCAACTCCATACACCTGTCAAAAGAATGGCAAAAGATTGTGTTGGTTATAAACTATTGTTGCCAAGTGCTGCTAACTTTTACCAGTATGTGGCATAGGACAGACTATATGAAACATTTGATGTCAAACATCTTTTTGTTACAATTCAGGAACTCTCATCTCCATCTTGATTTAAAAGTCGCCCACTAATCTCCAGAACCAGAAGAAAGATAGCCGTTGTAAACGTTCCCAATCCAGCTCTCAAATTACAATTACATTCCTCCTAGTTTAATACTTACAGGTAGTCCTTGACTTATGACTGCAGTTTAGCACAACATTTCTGTTGTCAAGTGAGACATTTGATAAGTGAGTTTTGTCCCATTTTATGACCTTTCTTGCCACAGTTGTTAAGTGAATCCCTGCAGTTGTTAAGTGAATCTGGCTTCCCCGTTGACTTTGCTTGTCAGACGGTCGCAAAATGGGATCACATGACCTTGGGACCCAGCAACGGTCATAAATATGAACCAGTTGCCAAGCATTTGAATTTTGATCACATGATCATGGGGATGCTGCAAAGGTCATAACTGTGAAAAACGGTCACATTTTTCAGTGCCGTTGTAACTTTGGTCACTAAATGAACTGTTGTAAGTCAAGGGCTGCCTGTACTATACGGAAGGTGATTATTGCCAGGGTGTTTGTGTCATTTTCAATTCTATGTTGTGTTTTTGTGGTGGTGTGTAATGTCTGGCCTTGTTAATGAACCAATGTTTTTTAAAGAAATGGCACATCTGATCCTAAGCAGGTTTGCTCAGAAATCGCTTCCTGTTTGTTAAAGGAGCTTTGCTTTCAGGGAATCTGCTGAAGACAGGAGACCTGCTAGTGAAACCAAAGAGCTTTGTAAATTGATCTGTCATTCTTCACAACTTTGTTGCCACTCAGCAATCAGGGGATGGCTTGCTGTTAATGGGATGGATTTGGTTTGGCGCACAGTTTTCTTCCTGTGGTTTTTCACCATAAACACACATAATTCACCAAGTGCAGAAGGGAAATCCAGCAAGGATGCAAGGATGATTCAGCTGTGGGTGGGTATCTCTCCTGGTGATTGTAAGAAACTTGGCTTTCCTACTGCAGGCCCCTGGGGTCTTTGTCAAATGAGAATGGAGCTTAATTTTGCTGTTTCTGAGAAGGAAGAAAGGAAGGAAGGAAGGAAGAAAGGAAGGGAGAAAGAAAGAAAAAAAAGAAAAGAAAAGAAAAGAAAAGAAAAAGAAGGAAGAGAGGGAGGGAGGGAGGGAGGGACGAAGGAAGAAAAAGAAAAGAAAAGAAAAAGAAGGAAGAGAGGGAGGGAGGGAGGAAGGAAAAGAAAAGAAAAGAAAAGAAGGAAGGAAGGAAGGAAGGAAGGAAGGAAGGAAGAAAAAAAGAAAGAAAGAAAGAAAGAAAGAAAGAAAGAAAGAAAGAAAGAAAGAAAGAAAGAAAGAAAGAAAGAAAGAAAGAAAGAAAGAAAGAAAGAAAGAAAGAAAGAAAGAAAGAAAGAAAGAAATTGCTTTCAGAGACACAGTAGGCTACCTGAAAATTTTCCAGAATTCAGAGGTGCCTAAGGGAAGTGATGTAGTACAGAAAGTTAATGCCACTGTTAATATGGAAAAACTACTCTCTCCCGCTCACTGACATATTCTTCTGGGATAATTTTGATATATGTACATGTGTGCTCAAAATGTCAGCCATTAGTTTCAGCCTCCCTCTAGGATGCTCCTTTCCAATTCCAGAGGTATGTGTGTTGGAGTCTGGGAAGAGGCGAGATCCAAATTATACAGCAATCAAGGTTTGTCATTTGGAGTAGGACGCAAGGAATCAGTCATGTTAATTCCTCATTACCTCTTAATATTAATGAGTAACGCAAGGTTTGCGCTCTAGGACAAAAGAGGCATCTTATCGTGCCCAGGTCACATCTTGGCTGGGAAGGGAAGGGATGTACAATTAGAATAGATCCAGATCATCCCTGAGTAATGAGAAAATACATCAACCGAAGTAAACAAGATTAGGGGTAAACTCTGTCCCTGCTGAATTTTAACAAGCCCGCTGACCTATGGCTAGCCCACAGCAGGTGACAGAACACAATTCGCAATCGAGGGACCGGCACATAAGAAATGGATTCAAAAGGCAACTCCTTGCTGCTTTGGTGTATGTTAGTTCTGCAGGAGAATGGAGTAAGTTCCACTGAATAGCTATGGGGGGTTTTTGTGACCATAAATTCCATCCACCAGGGTGTAACAGACCTACTTTTCTGACCCCTACAGGAATGTCCACTGAAGTCAATAGAAATTACTCTACAGATGTTTACTGGATTTGCTCAACCGTTTGCAAGGAGATAGAATTTTTTTAAAAACATGGGACACTACTCAGTAACATCTGAAGGACTGACATCCCCCCCCCCTTTGATGTATCAGATTGTGTTGTACACTTTGAGTGCCCTGATTTGACCCATGCTGTTCCACGTTACAGTTACTGGACTGCCAAAGATACTTAGGTTACAGCAAGGAAGGATTAAATTCGTTGTCATTTGTATTGAAAAGGTAGGACACTCTGTTTGGTGTTTACCAGGCACCCTTCTTAAAAATCAATGCCACTTCTAGAAGACCCCACACTTTGAGGTACTTAATATGAAGGTCAGGGCCTCTAGAATCATATGGGCTTTCCTGATTGGGAAAGACTCCTATACAAACCCAAGAATTATTGCAATCATTACAGGCAGTACGGAGTTACTGTAGCTGTACTAATTCAGTTTGGCTTGATGTAAGGTGGTGCAATTCACTGTAAGACAGAATCCTTTACTGAACAGTCAGGATACAGAATACAAACATTGGAAGGGACCTTGGAGGTCTTCTAGTCCAACCCCCTGCTCAAGCAGGAGACCCTATACCAGGGGTGTCAAACTCAATTTCATTGAGGGCCGCATCAGGGTTGTGTTTGACCTTGGGGGGCTGGGGTGGGTTTGTCAGGGTGGGCGTGGCCAGCTCAACGTCACTCGTGTCGGGGGTGCCTGTGATGGCCCGAGCACTCTGCCAGTGAAAATGGGCTCCCAAGCTCTGTTTTCAGCTGTGATGACCTCCTGCAAACCACTGCCAGCAAAAACGGAGCTCGGGAGGGCCGCACACAGCTCTGTTTTCGCTGGCAGAGGCACTGCGGGCCAGTCCTTTGCTGTTTCCAGGGTGGCCCCGTGGGCCAGATCTAAGCACCCCATGGGCCAGATCTGGCCCCCAGGCCTTGAGTTTGACACCTCTGCCCTATACCATTTCAGACAAGTGGCGCGAACTGAGATTGAACCCAACCATATTGACCCTCCAGAAGGCCCTGTGAACTTGTCTTGTCATTGGGCCTAGGAACTCTATATAAATGTGGCACCTGTGAAATGGTTATACCAGGGGTGAAATCCAGCAGGTTCTGACAGGTTCTGGAGAACCGGCATTTTTTATTTTTTTTTTATTTTTTTTATTTTATTTTTTTTATTTCTTTTTTTCTTCTGAGCATGCACAGAATCCAACTTCCGGCACTGTGCATGCGGTCGCCATCTTGTTTTTGGCTTTCTTTTCTTTTTCTTTTTTTTTGAATTTTATTTTTATTTTTTGTTTTATTTTTTTTCTCTTCTGAGCATGTGCAGAAGCCGAGTTTCCGGCACTGTGCATGCGGTCGCCATCTTGTTTTTGGCTTTTTAAAATTATTATTATTATTTTTTTTGGATTTTTTTGGCACTGCGCATGCGTGCGCCCACGTGGCATGCCCACGCGACGCGGGAGGAAGCGAACCGGCAGCGAAGTAAGTTAGAACCCACCCCTGTGTAGCACCCACAACTTCTGGAGACAAGCCGTTCCACTGGTTAATTGTCCTCAATGTTAGGAAGTTTCTCCTTAATTCCAGGTTGTTTCTCTCCTTCATCAGCTTCCATCCATTGTTTCTTGTCTTGCTTTCTGGTGCTCATGAAAAAAAAAAAAGTCCAAAAAAGGTTGATGGATAATACTCCTTTAATACTCCTCATTTTGGTTTCATAATGATGGATTTCTTTTTCACTCATGGACCATCCCACCCCATCTTTTGTATTTTGTACATGACTCAGAAAAAAAAAATTGCACCTAAATGCTAAGTGCTAGTTCCGTTCTTAAGCTTTTATTTAAAGTTCAGACTCTGGTTGTCCGTGTGATCATGCTGACAATTTAGGATGTGGTACCTAGTATACTATGTGACATACATAGAGGTACTTCAATGGTACATAGCGGTCACTTTGTTGCCTTGTGGGGCAGAGCTGTGCTTGTCATCACCGTGGGGTTAGCACCTCTTTTCCACTGTTGTGCAATGCATATATTTAGCTGGATCCTTCCAAATGTTGTAACTGTAGATGTTGCAGAGGACGGCATCAACCTACAGCTGCCTGTTTCATTACTTTGCTGATGGCTGACTTTTCTAATGTGGATTTGGAGGCAGTTCAGATGAGGGAAGATAAACCTCCTTATTCAAAAGCACCGTAAATACCAGCACGATTAAGACAGCCTCAGGAATTTGGCACTGCAAACCTGCACCAATCTTCGTGAGACATTATTTCATTTCTCCCATCAGTTTCTTGGTAATGCGGAGGAACTTGCTAGGGCTATTAAGTAATGTCCTAACTAGGCATGCAACTTATCACTGCTCGCTTACACAGCAGCCTAATAGACTATAAAGCTGTAGGTTGTTTCTCTCCAGGGAATATCCAATCGGAGAGGGCTTTCTTTTTCTCAAGATTGTCCTAATGGTGCTTCTGGCTGAAAGAAAGAGAAAGACCATCTCCAAGGCCGTTGAGTAAATCTGTAACTGAATGGAAGTCCTCTCAAGTGTTTTAGAGTGGATTATTTTTAGGATAGGTATCAGTTTCTTTGGGTTATACTATACAGTAATGTATTCCCTAGTAGTTCTTTGAAGTAGGGCTGGTTCTTGGTTGGAAAGAAACCTCCCATCAACGTAACCTTTATGTTCTCTCCGGGATGCAATTATGATTCACCAGCTTTCCTGAAGTGTGAGAAAAACAACAGCAATGGTGAAATTAACATATTTCCAAGACTGGGGCAGAAAATACCCACCACAACTTAGTTCAGTATTCAGAACCAGTCTTGCCACTGAAGTTTTCCATATTTCTCCACTCAGTACGTGCTACTCCTAAAGCACACTGCAACACATGATTGTAGCAAGCTTTGGGAATCTGGTGACAGCTTTTGGAGCAGCTTGAGGTTGGTTGTCCAAAGGAGACAAACGCTGAACTCAGGTGGGTTGTCACTAGGCACGTGAAAGACTGATCCTAGTGTGATTTAGGACTGGGCACCCAGAGAACACATGAAACTTCCTGATCTACCTTCTCTTTGGAATCCAGAAACCAGAAAGACCATCAAGATTGATGATGTTCCAGGAAGTATCTGGAGATTGAAGACAAGAAGCCCTGCAGATTGTGGCTGTTTATATTGAATACTAGAATCATTGTTTGGGAAGGACTTTGGAAGTTTTCTAGTCCAACCTCCTTCCTTAGATCATCCTAAATGGCTGCCAACATTTGTTTCAAACTTCCAGTGATGGAACACCCCCAGTTCTATGTTGGAAGAATATTTTCACAGTATATTGGGATTTTTGATTACAATATTGTTGGCATGTTTATATTTTTCAAACCTGATTATGGAGATGGAGCTATGTCACACAGAATTTCAGCCTTTTGAAGCAGGCCGGATCAAGAAATAGGCACAGCAGGGATTCCAGGAAGATTGTTAATTGTTGAATAATAGGATCTTGAAAATTTGGTAGACTTTCTCTCTCCCTGATCTGATACCAAACCAAATCAAGATGAAAATCTTTTGAGATTTTTAGCATTTTGTCTTTCTCATGGCTGAATAAAACTTTCTAAAGGGCTCTCATTCCTTCCCCATTTCCAAGATCATTCCTATATTCCTTCACGATAAGGAACACACATGGGCAGGCCAAAAAAATGAAGATGATGGACAGGACCATGCAATCAAAGCAATGCACATTAAAAAGGGGGCAAAGCTTTAATTCAACAATTTGATTTAATTTATTTGATTTTAAGTGCTGCTCAATTCCAGAACAACTCTGGGCAGCTCAACACATAATGAAGACAATAGAAGAAAAAGACCAAGCCAATGCAAACAAATAGAGTTAGGGCAAGAGAAAGAACAAGATAGTGAACCTCTAAGTTTCTTTGGGTTATACTATACAGTAATAATGTATTCCCTAGTTCTTTGAAGTAGGGCCGGTTCTTGGCTGGAAAGAAACCTTCCATCAACGTGGTCCTTATGTTCTCTCCAGGATGCAATTATGATTCACCAGCTTTCCTGAAGTGTAGACAAAAAAAAAATCCCCATATCAACAAAGATTGCAAGGGGTTCCAGGTACCCTAACTGAAGCACTGGAAGAACAGCCAGATCTTTAAGGTGTTCCAGAAGACTATCAGGGTGAGAACCACTGGATCTCAGTGGGAACTCCATAACAAATGGCTTTGCAACCATTACTAACCTCTTAACTTTGGGGTATTCCTCTCTTCCTTTGCCCATGCTGGCTAGAGTTTGTGGGAGTTGAAAGGGCAACACATCTACATGTACCAAATTGGGGTAGACTGCATCATACAATGGCCTGGGAAGCTGAATGTCCTCCTGCTTTCTAAAGATAACATCACATGGTGTTCATCTGCAATCTTCTAGTTAACACCCATCCGTTGTGATTAGCACCTTGCTTTGCCAAATAGGATTGGTGCTTACTCTTTTCTTTAGCTGACCTAGAAAGTTCTACTTTCTACTTTTCCTCCAGCTTTTAATTTACTAAAGCTATCATTGACTGTAGACTCATCCCTGAAGTCAGTGTGGTTTTGGGAAGTACTCTTGAAATAAAATTAATATGACTCTTAAGATGCAAAGCTTTGAGGTTTCTCTTCTTATTCCCTTTCTTCGATCAGTAAGTCTGATTATGATAGAGGAGTTGCCTGTCCTCCAGCCAAGATGATTTCCCAAACATTAGAATTGAATCTATTTATTCCTGTTCCAGATCAGCTTAATCCCCAAAAGCAAAAGTAAAAAATTGAGATATGGAATTTCCTAATGGAAATGGGGGGTTTTATTTAAAAAACTGAAGGTCTACCGTAGCAGGCAAGCTATCCACATAGCAATGCTTGCTCGTGATATATCAACACACATAGAGAGAGACACAAAGGCATACAATATGGTCCCAACTTGTGGCTGGGGAATGTATGCATTGCAGCCGCTAAATATATAAGCCAAGTATGAATATAGGTCAGGCCTTTCTCCATCTTAGAGTTTCAGATTTTTTTCCTAGATCATAAACCTTGAGTTGTTTATAAAAATAATAAAGGCAAGATCTAAAGACAAATAAAGAAAAAAAGTAATTCAAACACATGTGAGAAATGAGGATGCAAACAGATAAGCGTTCTTTAGCTCTCTGCTTGCAAAGTCTAGCAGTGGCTACTCTGTGATGGCTGTTGGAGTTACAGATTATTCCACGATGGTGATGGCACCCCAACTGTGCTCCAAAGTGAGACGTGGTCGCGCAGTGGTTAGAATGCAGTAATGCAGGCTAACTTTGCCGACTGCTAGTAGTTCGATCCTGACTGGCTCAAGGTTGACTCAGCCTTCCATCCTTCCAAGGTTGGTACAATGAGGACCCAGATTGTTGGGGGCAATATACTGACTCTGTCAACTGCTTAAAGAGGGCTGCTATGAAGCAGTATATAAATCTAAGTGTTATTGCTATTGCTATTTGGGAAGAACTGATGAGATTAAGCCTAGTCCTGCGTTCACTGAAGAAAATTTATTTCTGATTTCTATCACATCATGGAACTGAAAGAGCAACAGGAAAGGGAGATGGTGAAAGGAGCAAGCAGGCAGCTGTGTTGGTTATCAAGGG
>QLTV01002694.1:6961461-6988778 GCA_003457575.1 Thermophis baileyi
TTCCCCAGTGGATGCAGGAGCAGCAGGCTGGGGTTTCCCTCCCTCTCCACCAGCGGCTTCTTCTCCTGGCTGCGAGGGGTGAGAGGGCATGTTGGAACCCATCAGAGGAAAAGGAGCAGAGCTGCCAGCCATCCTGGGGCTTCCCTTTCTCCCCGCCCGAGTGGGCTTCTGCTGCAGCCCCAAGCCTCTGGCGGGGAGGGAGGGAGAAGCCCCAGCCTGCTGTTCCTGCAGCCGCCGTGGAAACAGCAGTGTGAGAACAGCCATCGCCAAGTGCGAGGGGCTGGGGGATGCAGGAACAGCGGGCTGGGGCTTCTCCCTCCCTCCCCGCCAGAGGCTTGGGGCTGCAGCAGAAGCCCGCTCGGGCGGGGAGACAGGGAAGCCCCAGGATGGCTGGCAGCTCTGCTCCTTTTCCTCTGATGGGTTCCAACATGCCCTCTCGCCCCTCGCAGCCAGGAGAAGCCGCCGGTGGGGAGGCGAGCTCCCCCCAGGAGGAACGGAGGAGAGCGCTGTAAGCAGTAAGAGGCGCGCCAGCCGGGAAGCGGTCATGCTCCCTTGTGGCGGGAGAGGGTTGCACCAACCCTTGCTGGCGCGAACGGCCATGCTGGATGCTGCCCAGAACGCGAGGCTTGCAGGAGGAGGAGGAGCAGTGGCGGCAGACCGTTCGCGCTGGCAAAGTTTGGTGCAGGAGGCTTTCCAGGCCCAAAATGGGCCGGGGGGGCATGCGCGGGTGGCGCATGCACGGGGATGTGCGCATGGGCAGTGTGGGGCGCATGCGCATGGGGAGCATGGGTGTGTGCGCGCGTGCATGCACAGGTGGGGCGTGCATTGCATTGTGGGTGCCGGCACGCGCGCGTGATAGCGCGCGCGCACACACACACACTTTAGGCACGCAACCAGAAAAAGGTTCACCATCACTGCCCTATACCATTCGAAACAAGTGGCTGTCAGTCTCTTCTTAAAGCCTCCAGTGATGGAGCACCCACAACTTCTAAAGGCAAGCCATTCCACTGGTTTATTGTTCTCACTGTTAGACAAATTTCTCCTTAGTTCTAGGTTACTTCTCTCCTTGATTACTTTCCATCCATTGTTTCTTGTCGTGCCTTCTGATGCTTTGGAAAATAGGTTGGCCCCCTTTTTTGTGGCAGCCCCTTAAATATTGGAACAAGGAAGGATAACCCCTCAGCTTGTCAGGCCCTCAGAGAGTTAAGGTTTTAAAGGTCCATAGCAGAGGTGGGTTCCTCCCAGTTCGGACCGGTTCGCCCGGTCACAGTGACATCACGGATCCAGTTCGGGTGGTGCCGGTCCGTGGGCGCTGCCATCTCTTTTTTTTTCTTTTGAATTTTTTTGATTTTTTTTTTTTGAATTTTTTTTTTGAATTTTTTTTCTGGGTTTTTTTCTTCTGCGCATGCGCAGAAGCCGAGTTTCCGGCACTGCGCATGTGTTGCCATCTTGCTTTTGGCTTTTTTGGGGGGGGATTTTTTTTATTTTTCGGCACTGCACGTGGCCATGTGGCACGGGAGGAAGCGAACCGGCAGCGAGGTAAGTTAGAACCCACCCCTGGTCCGTAGCAACATCTTCAGTGGTGTCCAATTATCAATCATTAACTGGTGCATCTTTCAGTAAAGGCAACATGTGAACTTGGTATTTGGCCCCTGTTAGCAGGCAATTGTTGCATTTTGCCCCAGTTGCAACTTCCGGACATTTTTCAACTTCTTTGACAACTTATTGCAGTCATCAAAACAAGATTGGCAGCCGGCACATTAGCCTTAATTGTGCAAAAAAAAAAAAAAAGCTCCTTCTCACTACTGCCAGCTGTTCATCAAGGAATATTCACTAAAATATTCACATATGTTCTTCTAGGAGAAGTACAGTCTCATTAAACACAATTTGAACTTTAGTCCCTGAATCTACTTTCCTATTTACCAGTAGCACCTCTATCTTGTCTGGATTTAATTTCTGTTTGCATATCCTCACCCATCCCAAAGGTGCTTTTTCAAAAGGCAACTTTGTTTTGGAAAAACAAAGTCCATTTGCCTTTTGAAAAAGCACCTTTGGGACAACCATGACCTGGATGACTGAGAATCTCCATAGACATTCTCACTCATCCATTACTGAACTTAGGTAACATTCAAGAAAAAAGAGTTTTTCTTGGGGTTTGATGACAAGTAGCTGCAGAGCTGGATGATATCAATATACTAATGGTATTCTACTTGAGTTTCATGTGACCTCCACCAGCAGTTTTATGTAGATGTTAACCAGCATGGGGTTAAGAGGGAATATTGTGGAACACCAAATATAGTGGCTTAGGTGTAGAAGTCTAGACATTCCTGGCTAATCTTGTTCCCAACATCACATTGATGATAAGAATATCATGATTGATAATGGCAAAAGCCAGTAAGAGATCCAACAAAAATTAGGATGCTCTCCAGTTCAGCTTCTATTTGAGGTCAAGCAATTGTCATTCATTTGACTTCCTCCAACACTGGAGTCCAATTTGGAGTGAATTTGTTCCAGCTCCTCCACTCCTACATATTGGTGAAGGAGTTGACTCAGTGTATGGAAAATCAAGATAGCCTGGTTCTATACAGCCTCAAAAGTAAGTCAGTTCCTCCCCTTTCATTCCAGCAGACACCCTATCTGCTTCATCCCTCAAAATTCCCTAAAAAACAAAAAAGCTGATTTATCTGTGCACAAAGGGGGGGGGGAAGAGTTTAAGAGCAATCCTATCAATCATGTGAATATGGGGAAGAAATTGAAATTAGTTTCTCTCACTTGGCTCTTCTCTGTCAGACAGATCCTGTTCTCACTGGAAATCCTTATCTGACTCCCTTTGTAAGCTAGAACAATTCCTTTGTATTTGTCCTCTTCTGCAATGAGTGGGATGGCGTTACTGTTCTCATTAAGGCCCTCGATGGAATTTACCTAGATGACATTAGATTAATGAGGTGTTCTTATTCACTCTTAGTAAACCCTTGTAAACCAAACTTTCAATGAACATTTCTGGTAGTTGCATGTGAAAAATGTCATTCCTTCGGAGATAAAGACACTCAGCCCAAGCAGATACATATTTTTAAACATGTCTAATAAAAATCTGTTGGAAATGGAAGAAAAAGAAGTCAATGATGTTTTTGGCACTTCAGAAATGTATGTATGTTATCTTTTTGTCTTGTTTTAAGAAGTAAAGCATGGACATGTAGAGATGTAATGTAGCATATTAGCTAAACTGGGCCTCAGGGAGACGAAGGGTTCAGCCCTTGCTCATTGGTGAAGTTCATCTGGCAAATTGTCACACCAAATTTTTGTAAAGAAAAACAAAATAGTCTCCCTCATGCAGGTTTCTTGGAGGAAAAAGGGGATCAGAGTGAATAATACCTTTCAGTCCCGATCACCCATGTAATACATTATTCCACGGGTCTCGGAGATTTGATTTATTATGACTATGTAATTGAAGAGATTACATTTTTATTTATTTGGATCAACCGTGGTAGACATCTGCAGGGAAGAAAGGAAAATGAAGACCATGTAGATATTGGAAGAAGCAAAGCTCTTCTAATAAAGGGTCATGACGAACGCACTTCGCAAGGATGCCATCTTGTTTCGCTCTCTGATATTTTGCTGTCAAGCAGAAACAGAAGTCTTGTTTTGGCTAATTTGACTTGGCTGATTAAAACATAAAAATAGCCAGTTAGGTTGCTGCATAGAGGTGATATAGTCAGACCAAAAATATTTTGATATTTTAAGCTATTCTCTACTTTGACTATTGTTTTACAGCAGCCCCATTCAAATAATGTCATATATTTGGCTGAAATATGAATTGGGGGGGGGAGGCTTACAAACCAATATTATTTAGCTCTGTTTCTCTAACCACAATCATTTATTCACTTTCATTCGGACTGTTAACTAGTGCAGAATGCAACAACTAAATTATTGCCTGGGGTGACTATTTTTGCACTTAAGTAGACTTCTGCTACTGATCCAGAATCAGGGTTCTGGTAAATTAATATCAGTGTATTTTAAAATTAATTTATGCATATTAATGTAGAAAAACTTTTTTCTAATAATATTTATTAAAGTTTTTAAAAAACTACAAAGATTAAAAAAACTTTATTAAAAATAGATAAAGATAAAAAATTAATACAAACTAAGAAAAATATAAAAGAAAAACAAACAAGTTCAGAGAGGAAGAAAAAGGGGGAAAGGGAAAAATATAAAGAAAAAAGATATATAAAGAAATGGCTTCCCCTTCATCAAGACAAGTACAATTTCATTAACTTATAACCATATACATACACAAACACAGAAACACACACCCCTTAAACAAGTAAACCAATTTCAAATTCTTTTGCTTTCCTTTTCTCTAAAAATACAACAAAAAATATTCCCAAATCTTATCTGATATCTATAAGTAAATCTTTAAAGCCTTGTTATTCAAAGGTAATAAACAAAACAAAAAAATCCACTCCATTATAAGGTACCGTACCAGAAACAACATATTGAAAATCTTGATCTTTAATCCCTTCAATGTCCCACAAATTGCATATCATTTCCTCTTAATCTCCTCAGAAACCCCTTCACAAGTTTAACACTTTTCTTCAATGTTAACACCACACAGCTTATCACTTTCACTAAAAGCACAATTTTTTTTTCTTCTCATATCTTATCTATAAACAAATCTTTAAAGCCTCCTCATTCAGTCCTGGTCAAGTACAACCCATTAACAGCTACTATAAAAAACATTAATGTACAAAATCATAAAGAAATTGAAATCTGTTTTACTTCATGAAATGTTTCCTTTAAACCAGCCCACTCATTTTGTGTGTCTATGATTTTCAGGATACATTTTTCTGTCTGTTGAAACAGAGGCAGACTTCTGCAGTAATACCTATACAAGTAGCCCTCGATTTACGACCACAATTGAACCCAAAATTTCTGTTGCTAAGTGAGATGGTTGGTAAGTGAACTTTGCCCCGTTTTACGACCATAAAATGTAAGTTATTCACTGCAGTTGTTAAGTTAGTAACACAGTTGTTAAGTGAATCTGGCTTCCCCATTAACTTTGTCAGAAGGTCGCAAAAGGGGATCACACGACCCTGGGACATTGCAACCGTCATAAATAGGAGTCAATTGATAAGCACATTGATTATGTGACTATCACGATGTTACAATGGTTGTAACTATGAAAAGCGGTCATAAGTCACTTTTTTCAGTGCCATTGTTACTTCAAAAGGTGACTAAATGAACTATTGTAAGTCGAGGACTAAGTGTACTTGCGAATGACAGATTCCAAAACTGGTTTATTTTGGAAAACATATATTTTAATCTTGGCTTTTCCTTGCCACTTAGCCTATGCAGATCATACCTGATCTTTCTCACAGAGGTACTTCTCTTCATCTGAGAGAAAGAAGTACTGATTCAACTTATTTGGCCACTAATTCAATAAGAGTAGCTTCTGCAGATGTGCACAAGCCCTTAAATATCCCCAGAAGTCACTTTTATTGGTTTAAAGCAAAGTAGGGTAGCTGTTCCACTCTGAACTTTAGAAGTAAGGATCACTTCACTTCTCAACATTACTTCAAAAAGATGCTTTGAGAAAGCTTTGAATAATGCAAAGAAGATCTTTAAAAATGTGCACGCCCTACTAAAACTTTCTGTAATGGCCTGAGTTCTTTTATTTTAATGGCATTGTTTTATAAAGTCATTGAAAAGTGCATCAAAATTTATATAATCCCAAAATAATATTTAATGTTTTAATAAAAGAAAATACAAATCCAAGTGGCTTATTCTCTGGTAACACTATTTAGAATTATATATATACATATACATATACATATACATATACATATACATATACATATATATATATATATATATATATATGTATGTATGTATGTATGTATGTATGTATGTATGTATATACACATGTTGGATACATTCTGGATTTCAGTGTCTCTTTTACCTCCTTTTACTTCAGCTTAATAATAAAATAATAATAATAATTACAACTACCAATAAAAATAAATGTTATTGGTAATGCATTTCCCTCACAACCACAAGGACACAGTCCATCCACAATCAAAATATTTCTCTCTTGTATAAGTTGCTTCTGAATCTTGCTATATTGTTTTCTTATAATAAAGCCCTTCACATACCAAATAAAATGGAAGCATTTGGCCAGGCACTTCATTATATGTGCTTATAATCAAGAGTGAAATCTAACTAAGGGAGTATATTAGAGCCAAAAAAAGTTAAATGCAACCCTGAGTTTTCTCCTATCACTCTTGCCCAACTTTTAAATTTAAGTTGTATGCTTTGCATTTTCACTCCCATATTCTATTTTAAATGTTGAAAACATTGTTTAGCTATGGCTCCACCACTTGCCTACAGTGAAATATGATGCCGTATGAGGTAAATAAGTCCAGACTTGGATCTGATCACACTGGCCCTGTATAAATACTTACCTCAGCAGATACTAGGTGCTGAAAAGGGGGTGCTCAGGCATTAAGTCTATCTCATGGTAGGATATGGTGGCTCACTATTTTTAAATCATCATCAAGGGTCCAGAGAAGGGGGCACTTTGTAATTGAACCCCAGCGCAGAAGTGAGAAATTGTACTTGAAACACAAGCTGTTGACTCTAGGGTTGTTTTCAATGTCAGCATCATCCCATCACTCATCTTTCTTCTTTAATTACTTTGAAAGTCAGGGCTTCGGTTGTATGCACACTCTTGGCCTTTCGACTTAGTATAGCTCAGAAATGAGACATCCCCTTGATTCTTATTTATCCAAAGCAAGCTCCACTAAAATTAGAACCTCCTTCACAATATTGATTATTTTGAGTTGAGAATCTGTCCTCTCAATTAGGTTAGGTTACTTCCCATATAGTCATCTCAGATTATCATTACGTCCACTGGACGTTCATCCAGACAACTGCTTCCCCTTTGACCATAGTGGAACACCGCACCCCACCCAAGTCCTTATGTGACCTCATTAAGTTTCCCCATTCATGCAAAAAGTTGGAATGGGCCATTCTTTTGATAGCTTCATTTCCATTTCAGGTAGTGTATAATGAGATGTGGGAATGGCTTTGCGAGACTAGGCAAAATGACGCTGACAAGGGAATGGTCAGATCAGATCAGCTGGATAGGGAGCAGAGCAAGACACTCAGAGGAGACACTCCCTAGTTTCTTGGGCTGTAAAGGAGATGGGGGTGGGGAGGAATGTACTTTCAGATTTGCAATATTGATGTCGGACTTGTAGGGGAAACCAGAAACACGACTGTATGAGTTAATTCTATTTTATTGCAAAGCTGCATTGACAAAATCTAGCAAAAGAGCATGAGGATGAGCCCTACTGGACTCAGGGCACTGACCCACAGGCAGAGGCAGCTTAAAGTCGAGTTTATGGAACCGATTAAGTACTCCTTACTAAAGTCCCACTGCTTTCAGTCAGTTACACAGTGTGCACTTTCTATCAGCATGCACAGAATTGTCAGTTTCTTTAGCCAGACTGGAGCATAACTGGTATTAACTCTGTATCAGAATGGGAGCTTGGGAAATTGGTGGGAAATGCTTTCTCCACTTGTAATTATTTATACAGCGATAAATATTTTAGATGAAAGCAATGAGTGTTCTGCTAGACAGAAAATAAATCAGCATGCTTGTTTATGGGTTAAGGGCTGGGCTGGCTGCACTACATTGATGAGGCTTATCAACAGCAAGAAAAGAGAGGCAGGGCAAAACAGGTACTGCGGTGACTTTATGTGAATGCCAACAAGCGGCAGATGGAAAAGCACAAATATTTAGGATTAAATATACAAATATAAGGAGAAACACTAAGTGGAAAACAATATTTCACACGCCTGGCTGGCGAGAGCTAAGAAAAAAAAAGGAATATATCAAACTAATATAATCTAGACCTGGATAGAGATTTCATTGAAGTCAGTGAGATAAAATTCAAATCAATGTGTGGGTTGTTACTTTAGTGTTTCACAGCTAGCCTGAGCACTATGTGCATTTACATACATTGTATGCTTTGTACTGGTAAGTACATAGTATTATCTTCTGCATGAGGCCTTTTCCATGCCTGCATTAATTGGAAACTGGTCACCAATTGTGGCATCCCAGAGTTTGTAAAGAGTGAGTAGAGCCACATAGTAGCACTAGAAGTGCAAATTTGTTTGTTTTGTTAGTTGCTGTTTCTTGCAGATAATTTTAAAACTGTGGGTGATGAGACCCTGAACCTATGGGCATTGGGAAGTTAGTTCAAGAGCCCTATGAAATAACTGAAGAATCACCAAAATACAAGGAAAAAGCATCTCACATCTTCCATCCACCACAGGTCTTCTCTACCGGACAGTGCATTAAAGATTGGTGATCTTCTTAACTGATGGAATGGCTGTAGCAGATGAAGAGTTGACTAATCCTGGTCACATTTTTTTTTCCATAGTGCATTCCACGTACAGTATGGAATTTGATCTCTCTAAGGAATGCCACAAATGTTTTCAGTCAACCTCCCCTAGCAATTCCTAACTGACAGAGAAGGATTGCTTTCCATGAAATTCAGCATCATCCAGAAGATACTGTATGGTAGCTATAAATCAATATTAGACCATGGTGATGAAGGAGATGTCGATGGCAAGAAGGCCACATCTGGATCCAGGAAGATGCTGTCCTTGTGATTTTTTTTAAGATGGAGTGGGGGGGAACCTGGTTTTTATTTTAGAATATATATAAATGTCCTTGGTTCAGGACGATGGAATTATTGATGCAGTTCCCTGTAAAGGAACAATGCAGCAGTTACTGTCTGCCTTTAGAAGGCTTCTTCCTTGTTAGCTGATGAGGGAGCAGCATGGCACCCAATCCCAAACAGATTTGGGATCTTCTTGGTCCTGAAGATCTGCTTTAGCTTGTTCCCTCCAGACTCAGTCCGCCACTGGAATTCTGCTGAATATTTGCATGTCTTCTTGTGGCCTGCCAACGCAACACCCCATTCTGCTCAACATTGGCAGCTATAATATAGCAGTGCTGTGAAACCCCTCATAAAAGGCAAGTGTAAAAACCACTCTGAAGAGAAAACTAAATATTTCACAATATTATTGATTTTGTCTAATAATCTATCTTGTTATTATACCATAAGTTGTGGTAGCGCACTGGTTAGAATGCAGAATTGTGAGCCAATTCTGCCAACTGCTGGCAGTTCAATTCTCACCGGCTCAAGGTTGACTCAGCCTTCCATCCTTCCAAGGTTGGTAAAATGAGGACCCAGATTGTTGGGGGCAATATGCTGACTCTGTAAACTGCTTAGAGAGGATTGTAAAAAGCATTATGAAGCAATATATAAGTCTAAGTGCTATTGCTATTGCTTATTAAATTCCAACCAGCTTAAAGAGGTTCCTTAATTCTCATCCTCATCTCCTTTTCTCTTGGCCACATTACAGCCACATCAGGTAAGTTAAGATGATAAAGGATGGCTGGTCCCAAATCATAAATCGGTTGTTATTCACTTCAGCAAATGGGCCCAAGCTCTAACCTCTATGTCACTGACTTGCCAGTTCATTAAAGAAATCTGACCAGGGTCACCTTATAGGGGAGATGGCCAGCATAAAAATGTAATAAATAAATATAAATAAATACTCGATGGGCGACCCTCTTTTATAGACCAGAGTCTGGATAAGGAACTCGGCGTTGGTGGAGAAAAGATGTGTAACTTTGCTACTGGCTTTATGAAATCCCATTCCTCCCCTTGCTGGAAAAGTCCTCCTTCCATCGGCTAACATAGCTAGGTAGTATATTTCTCTGTTCACGCTACTCAATAATGTAAGGCAGGTGAAAAACTGTATGCCTTGCTTGTGTCCCATGATGCGTTGTGTTGCATTAGTTATGAGGAAGAGAGAATAAAGAGACACGAAGGGGCTGACATTCCTTATTTCTTGAAGAATCTAGTTAGTGGGACAACCACGAGGGAGGGCTATTGGATTCACCTCTGACTTCAGTACTTCTCAGAGGTCTCTGGTTGGCCACATAGAAAAAAGAAAACTGGACTGCAATGGACTGCACTCCGATTCAGGAGGGCTTTGGTTATGTTCCTGGATATTGATCCTGGTGCTGTTGATATAGATGGTTGCCCAGGAGGTGACAGATTTTTTATGTATGTAATGATCTTCTCCTCTTTTGATTTGCTTCCATCACAGATTTACCATTTCATTGCCAAAAACAACCAACGTGAGTCAGATGAATAATAAATGATTTTGTAAATAAGCTCCACATGGAGATGATTATTACCTGTTTTGAAACGATTGGTCTCAGGCTGGATCTAACCAATCGTGACAAAACTGTAATGAGAATGAGACAAACAAACTAAAGGGCAAAAGCTTTATATTTTATATTTTGAAAATTATCGCATGTGCCTAAATCAGGGACAGGTCTCTGACCAAGTGCAGGTTAAAGGCTGCAATGAAAAAAAGCTTCCAAAGCATAGCAAATAAGTAATATCAATATTTATAATTTTATCAATTAAATCTTCAAATTACATTTCACCTATATATTTAATAATATAGTATAAAAGTAGAATGACTTCTGTAGCTTCACACACAGATATACATGCACACATGCACACGTACCTGCCCCTCCCCATTTCTCTGTCATGGGAAACATTATGGGCTACACTGACAATTGACAATGGGCTTATTAGAATAGGCTGTGACAATTAGGATATCAGAAATGCAAGGGAATACAAGAAGAAACAATAAATCATGCCTAGAATTTAGAATCAGAATAGAGCTTGGAAGGGACCTTGGAGGTCTTCTAGTCCAGCCCCCTGCTCAAGCAGGAGATCCTATACCATTTCAGACCAGTGACTGTCCAGTCCCTTCTTAAAAACCACCAGTGATGAAGCTCCCACAACATCTGAAGGCAAGCTGTTCCACTGGTTAATTATCCTCACTATTAGGAAGTTTAGCCTCAATTCCAGGTTGCTTCTCTCCTTGATTAATTTCCATCCATTGTTTCTTGTCATGCCCTCTGGTGCTTTAGAAAATAAATTGACCCCCCTCCTCTTTGTAGCAGCCTCTCAAATACTGGAATACTGCTATCATGTCCCTCCCCCCCCACCCCCAGTCCTTCTTTTCCGTAGACTAGCCAAATCAAAATCCTGCAACCATTCTTCATATGTTTTAGTCTCCAGGCCTTTAATCACCTTAGTTGCTCTTCTTCGCATTTTTTCCAAAGTCTCAACATCTTTTTTGTAATGTGGTAACCAAAACTGGATGCAGCCGTTTTATCAAGGTGTAGTGTTTGAAAAATATTTCAAAACATCTCGGGAGGTTTTTGTTCTGAATACAAAGGGTTCAAAAACTCGGTTCTTCATCTTTTCAAGAAAGCACCATGGTTAGTCTCAGCATCATTCTTGAACCATGATTCAGGAGGACTTTGGCAGAGGGAACAGTGCCATCTACAGTGCTTAAATAGTGAAAGAGTGTACACACACACACACACACACACACACACACACACAAACTGTATACAAAACTCTAACATTTCTCATAAAATACAGGAAAAACTACATGCCTATAATAACTCAGAAAATTAAGGGTAAGGAAGAGGAAGAGGATGTTCAACTAGGTTAAAATGTTTTCAAGCCCCTAATATAAGAAATACGAGGTCAATGAAAGTGGCAACAAGAATTGTTCAAGATGCCCAGAGAAATTTATTGACCAGAAGAGGTGGGGATAGCGGGGGCAGAAATTACATATATCTTTTACCTTCTTCTTGTTCACAAAAGATCTGAGATGAAAATCCAAAGCAGACATAAATTTCCCAAGAGGAAGGGGAAAGTTATTGAAGGAAATCAAGATCATGTCAGATCTGTTTCTTGAGAAATTAGAACCTCAGAAGACTGAGAAATCTTCAGTTAGATTAGGCCACTCAGAAATATTAAAGCAACTCACAAACAGCACAAAAATACAGCAGAGGAATACGGGTAATTTTTGCAGAAAGTCAGCACTCCTTGACATTTATTTTATGAAGCTTTATGTTACTTATAGATTGGAGGTAGTGATGCCGTCGGGACTGGGAAATGTAAAGATTTCAGCACTGGGTGGGAAGTTTCCCCTGAAGGTTCTTGGAGCAAAGGCTATCACTATCACGCTGGACTATAGAAAATATATTGATGGAGGCTGTTTTCATAAATAAGGCATAAGTTGGTTCTATAGTTTAGTGTCTAAAACATAAATAGAAAATTTACATTATTTAGAACCAGGGTAATCTGGCTGCAAAAATCTAGATGACCACGAGATTAGGGGTTCCCATGCTGGCTGGGGAATTCTGGGAGTTGAAGTCCACACGTCTTAAAGTTGCCAAGTTTGGGAACCCCTTCACTAGATGACCACAAAGAGATGCAGGAAACACTTTTCACCCCTCTGGTGGTCTTCAGGATCTTTGTTATCTAGATTTGGTGCCCTGTGGGCCTTTCAATCAGCCTTGACTCTTAGTGACTGCCTTGACTAGTCCCTGGAAATTTCTTGACAATATGTCTGAGATGGTTTGCTACATTGCTCCCTACCTAGATCTGAGAAAGAGTGAATAGCCCAGGTCACCCTGCTGGTTTTGAACCTGTGGGACTAGAACTCACAGTCTCCTGGTTTCTACGCTGATGACTTAATCACTACACCAAACCAGCTCTTGGGATTCTCTCCCTAATTTTATCCAGTATTAAAATGTTCCCTGAAAATAATCAGTTCTGCCTCTCCGTACTCTTTGGTCTGGAAGAGAAGTGAGAAGGCCCCACTAACTTTGGACCAACTTTATGCATACCTTGTTTCATCTTTATTCTCTCTTGACATGCCGCCTGTTCTTTTAAAACAAACATTGGATTTGACAGAAAATTGTTTACCCACTGTTGATTTATATAATTTACTAATATGAACTTTTTCAAAGCTGTTTCCTATGTAGTATCAATAATACCCCCGGGTGAGGTATTACGAAGAACATTAGCATATTTTTTTTCCCTTAGTCACTAATTAATTGGATAGATTTTAATCGTTTACTGTGAACTACTTTTGATGTTAGGTAGGAATGTTAGGAGATACTGAGGCATTCAGCTGTTGGACTGCCAGTGTAGGAAAGAAAAAAATGATTAAGTACACAGAGAGTAAATTACACTAATTGTATGTAATTATGTTAATTATTCTATTAACTGTATTTTATTAAATCAAATGAAAGTTCATTCTGACCCCACCCATGTCTTTCTTCTGGCTCTATACATTGTTGGAGAACAGCTGCTCATAGCTCAGATACAACTCTGGGGCCCTGGAAAATTACATACGGTACTCTTGCTCTACGTGGTTACTGGGACACTTATTTAATCAAGCTGGGGTCAGTTCTCAAGTTTTAGAACACAGGAATTCAGCAAAAGCATAATGTATACATGTCTGTGCATGTTCCATGTTATGTTCAACATTCAGCAGAGAAAGGTTGCAGGCATACCTCTATTTATTAGAAGAGGTAGATGTGAAACAATGGCCACCTTCCTCAGAAAAGAAAATTATTGTAGAAAATTAATTCCTTCCTTCCTTCCTTCCTTCCTTCCTTCCTTCCTTCCTTCCTTCCCAGGATTTACATGGCCACTTCGTTCATACAATGCCTCTAAGTGGCTCACAAAAATCCATAAAACATTATTAAAACCAAAGGCACTCTTCTCCTCAGGTGCCAGACCAAACATCCTTACAGCTCAACCACTCTCCTAGCCCAATGCCTGGGAGAAGAGCCACATTTTCACAGTCCTCCAGAAGGTTAAATGAGTAGGGACCCCCTGGATCTCAGGTAAGAGGCTGGTCCAAAGCACAGGGGCTACCACCGAGAAGGCACACCTCTGAGGCCCATCAGGTGGCAATAGTTCAGAGATCCTGGAACATGCCCACCCTATTTAACCCTGTAGAGTGGGCAGATGCTCTCAGAGAGACATGCCCACCCTATTTAACAGTGTAGAGTGGGCAGATGCTCTCAAATAACCTGACTCTGTGCCATGTAGGACTTTAAAAGTGGTAATCACTATTTTGAATAGAAAGCAACCTGGAAAGCAACTGGAAAACAACTGGAAACCAGTGCAGCTCACATACTGTAGCAGTGGTGTTACTCGGGTTAAGCATGGGACATCCCAAACAGCATATGTCTCTGCATTTTGGACCAGTTGCCAATTCCAGATAATCTTCCAGGGCAGCCCCATCTACAGCACATTGCAGTAATCCATCCTCCCTCCCTCCCTCCCTCCATCCATCCAGAAAATTTAATAGGCATTATATTTTCTTGTTATTGCTGTTCATCTCCTTGGGGATGTTACCAGTATTGACCGATGAAATGCAACCAATATGGGGACAAGAAATACATTAAATAATGCCAGCAATAAAGAAGAAGCAAAGTTTTTACTATATCCAGCTTCAAAATCTTTTTCAGCAACCAGAATATTCTGCACAGGAAACACTATGAAAGCAAATAGTTGTGAAATGAGTAAGGCTTCCCCATTGACTTTGCTTGTTAGAAGGTCCCAAAAAGTGATCACATGACCTTGGGACAGTCATAAATATGAATCAGTTGCCAAGCATCCAAATTTTGATCATGGAGAATGCTGCAAAGGTTGTAACTGTGAAAAACGGTCATAAGTCACTTTTGAAAAACTCCTCATCTCCGAAATGGAACACCGGCCAGGCAGGAACAGGTGAACATCTATGGAAGCCTCCTAAGCTCCGATGTTAAATTGCAGCATGGCAGTGAAAACTTCCTGTCAACCCTGAAGCTGGCCTGGCGGAAGCCATCTTGGAGCTTCAGTGCTGCCACACTGGAGCTGAGGGATAGGGAGGGGGGGTTAGAGATAGCTGTGGTTGTGTAGTCAAAATAAAAGACTTTCTCTTGGGAACCAAGGACGTTCTAACACCTGGCCGGAGGAAGGAGGAGTGATGTCACCGGGCCACCAGACGGTGCCTTGATTGAGCAATGTGACTGATTGTTTGGGGTTTTACTTTTAAGTAGGTGAAAACTGTGGGACCTTTCAGAGTCGGTTTTCACCAGATTTGTGCCAATATGATATATCCAATAAAGCTATTCTTTGAGGAATTCATCTGCCTCAGAGTTTTGCTTAGTATGGGTCTATTACTTGAAACCGCACAAGGCTTTTGTAACCCTCTGAATGTTGAGTGTTGTCTGACATTGGGAGCTGGGATCCCCCCCTTGGTCCTTTCTCTTCTGGGCCCAGAGTTTCACATAGTCAGCATGGACTTAGATACAAAGGTGGGTTTCAGCAGGTTCTGACCAGTTCTGTAGAACCGGTAGCGGAAATTTTGAGTAGTTCAGAGAACCGGTAGCAGAAATTTTGAGTAGTTCAGAGAACCGGTAAATACCACCTCTGACTGGCCCCGCCCCCATCTATTCTCTGCCTCCCGAGTCCCAGCTGATCGGGAGGAAATGGGGATTTTGCAGTATCCTTCCCCTGCCACGCCCACCAAGCCCACAGAACCGGTAGTAAAAAAATTTGAATCCCACCACTGCTTAGATACATGCATATCTCTCCATAAGAACTTCAGTAAGACACTAATACAAATAAATAAAACAGTCTGAAGTCCTCCTGCAAAGAGCTACCTCATTTTCTTATGGAATCTGACAAGGAGATTCAAAATCCATTGGTCCAGAATTATACATTACTGTTACGTGCTTCATCTTTACTGTAAGTCCACTTTTTTTTATTGTAAGTGCAAGTGACCTATATCAAGGACTTCCAATTGATTGTTCCTCATTGATCTTGCTCTACTTAGAATGGCTTAGAATCAGCCATTTCTTATTTCAATACAAACACAGCTCCAAACCTCTTAAGACATATCATTGAATGTCACCCAAAACCCAGGTGGATGCACATATGTCATTTGCATATGTAAATGTTCCTGTTGGTGGTAAAAAAAAATGACTCTCTAGAAAACCAGAATAAATAATAGGAGCTGTGGGTTTGTGGAAAACTCCTCTATAAGCCCTGGCTCAAGTCTTAAAATATATGTGATAATAAATGATGGACAAATGCATTCCATTGTTATTATTATTTATTAAATTTGTATGCCGCCCAACTCCCAAGGGATTGTGGAAGGTGTGCGGCCTTTTTACCATGTTAAAAGAGAAATAATTTGTGGAACTCTTTTCTGAATGGAAAGACTTGACCTGGATTGTGCTTCCCTGTTGCAATTTTTTTCTTCTTTCCCCAGCTCTGCCAAAGGATATAGGATACAAGGCTGCTTTAAGCTCCTTTCCTTTGCACTTTCTACCCTAGTATAAAAAAAGAGAGACTTTTTTTCCCCCCCGAGAGATTGCAGGAGCCTTTATTTTCTAAATTGATACTCCCTACTGCTCCTCTTCGCTTCCAAATTATACTCTCCCCCACATACATCTCCCCTACAGATATATGGGGGGGAAGTTTTCTTCTCCACCCCTTCCCAGGTATTAGAGAGATCTCTGTTCGTTAGAAAATCAGTTCAAGGAAGCCCCAGCACATCTGCAGCATAAAGGTGAGGTTTGAAAACAATGAAATCCAAGGTGGCACGGGGAGATATCATCAGAGCGAGCAAAGCGATGTGGGTTGGCAGCCTCTTAGAAGCAAAAGCTATAACGGAGAGCAAAGCAGGGAGCCTTAAACTGAGAACGGAGGGCAATCGACTCCTAATGGAAACATATGCAATATTAAATGAAATTGCACTGCACCAACTTCCTAAGGTGACACATGGGACCGAAGACTCCACCTACCATGGGATCCATTTGGAGCCATGGTGCAGGGGGATCAGGGAAGGAAGAAATCAACTGTGCCCCAGCTGAACTCTGCTGAATGGCAGTGGAGGCTCCCCGTTTATGACGTGAATGAAATATTTACTTCTGCCTATTTAGTGAGGCTCCTTCTCAAGTTTCAAGGGAGAAGAGAGTCAAGAGGGAGTTTCTCTATGCCGATTAAGTAGAAGTGTAGGAACAGGAGAGCCATTCCACAGCCCAGCTCCTGCAGGAGGCTTTCAGCTAAAGACCTCGATGGGTCTGATTTTAATGAAGAATCAAATTGCATGAGCTGGACTTCTGACATACCTGAGAGCAACCCGCCAGGCCCTGAAGTCTTGAATTCCCCGCCAAGAAAGGAAATAGGTGTGCAGCACATTTCCTGCTGGGTGATATATTCGGCTTATCAAGAAACTCAAACTGAGCTGAGATGGGGAAGGGTGATGAGTTATCCACACATTGTAATTTTTTTTTAAAGTACTGGTGACAGGCGTTTGCCAGCTCAGGAAACACCAGGGCACATACCCAGCTTACTCTTTCCACGGTTTTCTAACTTTACTGTGTTCTAATGTGCATTCACCGTTGCATTAAAATGCTTTACACAAATCAGCTCTGTTTATAAATCGCCTTCGCCGATCTAGTCTTTTTTTTTTTGTGTACAGTGGTGTGCATAAAACACTGCTTTATCTATAACCAAATTCAGAGTACTTAGATTGGGTCCAAACAAAAGCCCATTCATCCAAATCCTATAGACGCGCATGAGAGGCTTGTAAGGAGGACACAAGGGCAATGTTCTTCTTTTTTTTTTTTACTGAAATGCTTTAGCTTTTGTGTCCAAGAGTTACGGCATTCCAAAGAGCAGGATTTTTTTCGTTCCATTTCAGATATTGGTTTAAACTTTCTCTATGCTGTAAAATCATCAAGATCAAACTCGTGGAATAATTCTTAGTGGATTTTCGTTTTCTTTTGTTTGATTTTTGCCTCTAATGAAATACTTCTGAATGCGGTCAATGTAGAGAAGAAATCAGAAAGTATTCTCCCCCCCCCCAAACAAATCTATCTTGTGATCACACTGGCTGTTCTGTGTGATTTGCAAGCAAGCATTTCTCGTTTCATTCCTTAAACTCATTCATAAGTTCAGCATATACTTGATATAGTTTAAGATATACACTTGAAAGAAGGCGTGGATGTGTTTGCAAAGTAACTAAAGATAAACCGTGTCTAGAGTCTTTGCCTGCATGGTGATTTCCAGAAAGTAGATAGACTTGTATATGGAGAAGTTGGAAATGTGCCTGCTGATCCGATCTCATCATGGCTTTCGACTTCAAGAACATCCGCAGCTGCAGATATCTTCTCTGGAGTTGTGCTGAAGGACAGTAATGACATCACTGTTCATATGTCACAGTGCTTTTTCTCTGCTATGCCTGTATCTGTCCCCCTGCTGCTCTCTCAGATTTGTTCATTCAAATGAATTAGGCACATTGGCTCCATCAGCTAGGAAACCTATCTGGACAGGAACTTATATTGCATTACAAACCAAAATCCAATATGCCTTACCTGAACCATTGAAATATAAAAGGTAGACAAGTTAGAAGAGCTATGCAAGGATGGGTATTGTACATACAGGTGGTCCTCGACTTATAACAGTTTGTTTAGTAAACAGTTTGTTTAGTTTGTTCAGTTACAACGGCACTGAAACATGTGAACTTATGACTGTTTTTCATAGTTGTGACCTTTGCAGCATCCCCATGACCACGTGATCCAAATTCAGACGCTTGGCAACTGGTTCATATTTATGACGGTTGCAGTGTCCCGGGGTCATGTGATCACCTTTTGCGACCTTCTGACAAGCAAAATCAATGGGGAAGCCGGATTCACTTAACCAGCTTACTAACTTAACAACTGCAGTGATTCACTTAATAACAACTGTGGCAAGAAAAGCATAAAATGGGGCAAAGTTCGCTTAACAAATGTCTCACTTAACTACAGAGATTTTGGGCTCAATTATGGTCGTACGTTGAGGATTACCTGTATTTGGTTCTTCAACATTCTCCCATTGGAAATTAGAACCATCTGTGTCTTCTTGGCCAATAAAAGAGTGTCAAATTTTTCAACTTTCAATTTCCAAACATTAGGGGTGCTCAAAAGTTGTGACATGCCTTGGGGATTGTAAAGCTATTTTGGTTAATTTAATATAATTTAGATGCGCTTGGTAAGTAACCACATAACTATCATAAACTTTTTTAACATTTTGTTTGTTTCAAACATAGCAAATATGGGTTGTGGACCTCTGGCCCTACAGTTAACCTCACCGCACGGATAGCTCTTGTCCTTTCTGGTGGATTCTGCAATTAAAAGGTTGAGTTAGCAATTGGACCTTGGAGTGTCCTGTTTCTGTTCTTATTCTCCTTTCTGATGCATGCATTCTGTAACTCATCTGTGATAGCACCCAAATAACAACATAAATAAGGAACAAAGTTTATACATGAGCGAAGTACCCATTTCCCCCATCAAAATCCATTTTGAAAGCCTGCTTTCTTTTTCAGTGATTTGTCATTATGTTTGTAGGATCTAATAAATGCTTACCTGGACTTGCTGGGATGAGAGATCATTTATGCTGTTCATCCCTTCTCATACAAAATGGCACCTTCTTCCTGCTGAGAACAAACTCTAATTACAACAGTTAGAAAAATCTTATATGCAACATTGATTTCTTACGTCTTTTCCTTCATTTTCAATCACCAAGGCTACAGTTCAGAGCTGGGAGGATATCAGTATTTTCATACTTGCATGCTGATTTCCCAGAGGTAGTTTCTCTTATATTATAAATAACAAGAGAAATGTTCTGTTAGAAGGAAGGAAGGAAGGAAGGAAGGAAGGAAGGAAGGAAGGAAGGAAGGAAGGAAAGGAAGGAAGAACCTTCTAATACTTAGCAATGCTCCCCTTTTTAGGTGGAAATGTATGTTTTACTTGTTTCAAGACATAGTAAGATTGGTTACATTTTATGATTCTTCCTTTGTATTGGGTGGGACCCCAGATTTCTAGCCCCCAAATCCTTACCCTATAGTGAGAGTGGAAGGAAAAGGAAGCTTTCTTTGAGTAGTTACTAGTAAGAGTAAGAGAGAGAGAGAGAGAGAGAGAGAGAGAGAGAGAGAGAGAGANCGAGAGGGAGCGGGAGAGAGGGCGAGAGGGAGTGTGCGTGCGCATGTGGGAGGGGCAGGGTATCTTCCTTTTTTAAGCAGATGTTCTTATTTCAAAATATTTTGTGAGAAGATGTTACTTGACACTTTATCCAGATACTAAGATTTGAGTGAGATATTTTCTCTGGCATAAGGGTAAATATTTTGTAATCCAGATTACCTTGTACTTCAAAGAAACTAAGCTTCCAGCAAAGCCAAATGTAAATTTCACCAACCTCATGTTTTTCCAGATGGGTTAAATTACAATTGCCACCAAAAATTAAGCTCATTTGATGGCAAATAAAATTGAAGGAAGAAGAATCCCAATGATCCTCCTAACTGTAAGAGAAATCAATGTTAAGGCTGTGGCTGAAATGTTACCTGATGGGATTTGTGTATACATGACACTTAACTGTCTTTGGCCAAAATTGTGACATTATTCAAGTGTGGCAATTTCTATCCAAATATCTTCTTCAGTGGACTGAAAACAAGTGCGCCATGCATAATTCTCTTCACTGGGACCATTCTTTGTGGCCAAGCGTGGACAACACAGCCAATACTCATAACTTTACAAAACAGGCAGAAGCTCTCGTGGTAGAATTTAATGTGATTGGAGAACTCTATGAAAAAAACTCTACCAGATGCCCATGCAGGAGGCATAAAAGAAACAGAGAGGCTCTAGTTTCAGTAGCAGTCTATCACTGAGGAACATACATGAGGGACAGGGGTGGATTCTAACTTACCTCACTGCCGGTTCGCTTCCCCCCACGCCGCGTGGCTGCGCGCGCATTGTGCACCACGTGGCTGTGCCGCGCGGGCGCGCGTGCATGCGCAATGCCGAAAATTAAAAAAAAAGCCAAAAACAAAATGGCGGCACATGTGCAGTGCCGGGGACTCGGCTTCTGCGCATGCGCAGAAGAAAAAAAAATTAGTAAAAAATTCCCCCCCCCCCAAAAAAGATAAAAAAAATGGCGGTGTCCACGGACCGGCACCGACAGAACCGGCTGTGTGACATCACCAGCGGTTTGCTACCGGGAGGAACCCACCTCTGATGAGGGATAGATAGCACGGGTGGAATGTTTTTCAAACTCTCCAAAATGTGGAGAGGAAATTTGCTTCTATTAACTAGGTTCTAACAAGACACCTACCTGACTAATAAATTGCCATGCTGATAAATGAAACTTAAAGTGGAGGATCCTAGCATAACCAATTAAGACATCTCTGCAGCTATTCCATCGCCTCCTTCTTAATTAGCATTTCTGCAGTAGCAATTTATGGCATCATCCAATCTAGCTGGGATTATATATTGCCGACGAAAAACGGCTTTATCTTGCTGCAGTGACGGCTGAAGGATGCTATAAATTACTACTTCAGAAATGCTGGGTGGGTTTTCTCCATGATGATGGAGGAGAGATGGTGGTAAAGATGATATCATATGGAGGATCAGATCACATGGATCCTTAATTTCCAGAGGAAGGGCCAGCCTGTGAATGAGCACGTTTGAACAGGAAGGGAAATGTTTCGGGAACGGACCTGGTCTATGTTGAAAAAAATCAGACATTGGGCCAGTGTAAGCTCTTGATGGACATTTGGACACAATGTGATGGATATCTTATTGAGGAGCACCACAGTCACACTGAAGGTAGAGACAAAACCTCACTTAAACAATGAGTCCTGGCAGACACCATGTTGGGTACGGATCCTGTTCAGAGTTGACCAATGCTGGCGAGGAAGGTCAAAACCTGGCACCTTTTGTGTAGGGTCATCTATGTAACTGCCTGTATCTGGGCGTTCAGCAGCCCATTTGGCTTTCCATTGTGTGTTGATGTCAAAGTTGTTAGACAGCTGTTGAGCGAGTGCCAGAGAGAGCTTCCTGGATTTAAGCCTGCCAATTGATAGATGAGGAAGATCAGCGTGCACAGTGGGTTTCTCATAATTTTGTTGTACTCCTTCACTAAGGCTTCCTGCCTTAGTGCATAGGTGCACTGCATAGGTGAAACATGACTGACAAAGAGTAGAACATTTATCTAAGCTCCCTGCCTTCATCCAAAGTATTGTGATTAGAATAAAGATTTGTCAGTCATTCAGTTGTTCTTTCATTTTGTTGGCATTCTTGATATATGGAAAATTCAAGCAAAGCAATTGTTCCCAACTCCCAATGGATAATCTGATAATCTGTATTTTTGCTATCTTTCAGATCCCTGTTTGGGTTGCTGAAGTAGCTTTCCTTCATTCCAGGAGACTTTTCCTATGACATTTCTCCATAGCCACTTTGATGCATGTTCCTAGTATAAATGTTCCTTCTATTGGATATACCTTGCGTGCCTACACAGACAGAAGCATGTAGCTGACCATGGTCAATTTCAAAGCAGCCTCTATAAGCCACCATGAAGAGGACCTCACAGAAATAGGCACATGTGAGAGAGGGTCAGCCACTAAAGGTGCCACTACATCCTGAACTAATTGAAATTGTTGGCTGGTCTTCAGGGGCAGCCCTATGTTCAGCACACTGCAGTAGTCCAACCACATGGAGATGAAGGTGATTCATTATTGTTACAATTAAACAAAGCTGAACCTGGTTAATACTTGGATGGGAGACTACCAGGAAATCCTAAAGCTATAGATTAGATTATAATCAAGAAAAGATCAATAATCAAGTAGGAATTGAAACCATTCCTGTACCACTAGCAGAAAATGCCATGGGTGTTCCTATGAGCTCAATTTGAGCAGCAAGCTCTATATATACTTATCCATTATGAATGTACATATAAGTCACAGAAACATAGAAATGTAGAGTTGGAAGGAACCACAAAAATCACTTAGTCCAATTCTGCAATATGCTGGAAAACAATTCAAACCATCCACGACAGGAGGATTCCAGTCTCTTCTTAAAAAGCTCCAAAGATGGAAAACCTTTGTCTCCATAGATAAATTGTTCCATTTTTATTCGGATATTAATATCAGGAAGTTTTCTCTTATGTTTCAGTGAAATCTAGTTAACCATAACTTACAGAATATCCCACAACATGTTTAGTTGATTAGTTGATTGTCTCTG
This sequence comes from Thermophis baileyi, assembly GCA_003457575.1. Taxonomy (NCBI): domain Eukaryota; kingdom Metazoa; phylum Chordata; class Lepidosauria; order Squamata; family Dipsadidae; genus Thermophis; species Thermophis baileyi. Next base: position 6,984,485 of record QLTV01002694.1, read on the forward strand.
ATGTCACATTTCATTAAAGACACAAACAGTTGTGGAAGTATCTGGAATCATCATAAAGACCAAGCAAATGTTGTCATTCCCAATATGAATTAAAGGCTTAATATCTGTCAAGAAATGGTGGACTTTTTTGTTCTTTTTGGTCAGCCTGTGTTGATCTTTTATGACAGGGGTGTCAAACTGGCGGCTCGCGGGCTGGATGCATCACGCACAGGCCACGCCCACCCCAGCTCCGCAAATGGGAAAAACGTGGCAAAACATCACGTGACCGCAATGTGACGCGAGTTTGACACCCGTGTTTCATGAGAGCAAAACATTGACCATCTTTTGTTCCTGCCATCTACAAAATGCTTGGGAGATTATAACTCAGGCCTAACAATAGTTTTGTCAGTGTCTTGATTTTGGACAAAATTCATTCTATTGCCCCCTAAGCTCAGTAGCAATGGCTGGGGAATATGAATCTCATGTAACTAAGACTATTGCAGTGTAAGTGAAGGTTACTGCTAAACTACATCGTCACCTAAGCAAGACCTTTAGCAATAGCACTTAGCACTTAGACTTATATACCGCTTCACAGTGCTTTACAGCCCTCTCTAAGCGGTTCACAGAGTCAGCATATTGCCCCCAACAATCTGGGTCCTCATTTTAGCAATAGCACTTAGATTTATATACCGCTTCATAGTGCTTTACAGCACTCTCTAAGCGGTTTACAAAGTCAGCATATTGCCCCCAACAATCTGGGTCCTCATTTTACCCACCTCGGAAGGATGGAAGGCTGAGTCAACCTTGAGCCGGTGAGATTTGAACTGCCAAACTGCAGCTAGCAGTCAACTGAAGTAGCCTGCAGTGCTGCACTCTAACCACTGCGCCACCGCGGCTCAGAGGTGTATTTGAGAGCTCTAGATAACAGCACTGCATATCATTTTGTCCATAGCTCATGGGTAGCAAAGATCAGTGTCTGATATCAAAGTGGGCCATGTCAATGAGAAATCTTATGTACTCACCCTCCTTTTTGTTCCTTTAATATCCTGAGTTCCCATCAGGGAAAAGACAGGCATGAGAATGGTAGATGGATGGTTCCTTTTATTGGTACACTTGCCCCTTCCCCACCTACTCTATCGAAACACTGATAATAACTGGATAATATGCTTGACTTGAGCCAGTTTTATCTGCAATCCGTCTCCTGCAACTTTCTCACCTTACTCTGAACCCATCCAATGGAAATCATGAGATGGCTTCCAATCCTAAGGAGAGAAAAAAAAACTCCATTAGGTGCAGTGAGCAAAAAGGCTCATTATAGTATCGAGTGTGAAGGCAGCTTGGAGGCTTCTGACTAGATAGATGAAATCCTGCTTCCTCCTGACTTCGTGCAGAAAAGGCAAGTGCAGCCAAAACACTTAGAGCAATCAACTGAAGTTGTAGGGTAAAGTTGTTCCTTTCCATGTTCCATAAATTATTGAATAGTTAATTTCGTCTTTGTGCCTTCAAGACATTCTTGCTTTCGGGATGACAGCTTTATCCATTAAAGCTAACGTGGTGACAGGAGTACAGCGAGTGCTGAGAAGGGGCTGCAGGGAAAGGACGTCCATTCTCAACTGCATTACCATCACAAAGTGCTAGGACTCATCAACATCTTAATCAATAAGCAAGAGTCAATTACTGAGGAAGCACAAGCTTAAGCAAGATCTGATTGCTAGGTGTACATTCAGGCAGCCAAATGGGTTTAATCAAGATCACTCTCCTGAACATTTCGGCCAGGCCACCTGAAGACATAAACAGAGGCATAGAATCAAAATCACGTGAAGTGTTAGTACCACTTTATAAATCCTTAGTAAGACCACATCTGGAATACTGCATCCAGTTTTGGTCACCATGTTACAAAAAAGATGTTGAGACTTTGGAAAAAGTGCAGGAGAAGAGCAACTAAGATGATGAAAGGCCTGGAGACGAAAACATATGAAGAACGGTTGCAGGAATTGGATTTGGCTAGTCTAGAGAAAAGAAGGACGTGGGGGGGGACACACATGATAGCAGTATTCCAGTATTTGAGGGTCTGCCACAAAGAAGAGGGGGACAACTTATTTTCCAAAGCACCAGAAGGCAGGACAAGAAACAATGGATGGAAACTAATCAAGGAGAGAAGCAACCTGGAATTAAGGAGAAACTTCCTAACAGTGAGAACAATTAACCAGCGGAACAGCTCGCCTTCAGAAATTATAGGTGCTTCATCACCTGAGGTTTTTAAGAAAAGACTGGACAGCCACCTGTCTGAAATGGTATAGGATCTCCTGCTTGAGCAGGGGGCTGGACTAGAAGACCTCCAAGGTCCCTTCCAGCTCTATTCTGATTGAACCTGAATGTTAAGGGTCCTTTCACAAACAGCCCACCAAAATGCTGACTTATGCCTCACACAATCCAAGACAACTGAATACAAAAAGGCTACACATAGGCATGTCCACATCAATCACATCATGTCTACATCAATCAAGATAAGGGAGATAATATGTTCTCTGCCAATAAAAGGCAACTTTCCCTGGCCATGGATATTGATCATACCAATCTGCAGCTGTTATAAAAAAGACAAAATTTCAAAAATGGTTTTACGATAGTCCTCGACTTAAGATCACAATTGAGCCCAATATTTCTGTTGCTAAGTGAGACAGCTGTTAAATGAGTTTTGCCCCATTTTACAATCTTTCTTGCCACAGTGGTTCAGTGAATCACTGCCGTTATTAAGTTAGTGACCCAGTTGTAAAGTGAGTCTGGCTTCTCCATCGACTTTGCTTGTCAGAAGGTCGCCAAAGGTGATCACATGACCCCGGGACACTGCAACTGTCATAAATATGTGTCAGTTGCCAAGCATCTGAAGTTTGAACACATGACCGTAAGGACGCTGCAATAGTTGTAGGTATGAAAAACGGTCATAAGCCATTTTTTTCAGTGCCATTGTAGCTTCAAATGATCGCTAAACAAACTGTTGTAAGTAGAAAGGAATACAGACTAAGCTACCACTATAATACCTTTATACCTTTATATAATTGTTATATAATGCAACAGCGTTATCGTTGTACTACAAAACAGTACAAAAAGCATAGAACTGGAAAGATTCAGAAATGGGCCACTCAAATATCAAAGGTGTTAGATAGGCGCGGGAATAACAGCCAAGACGAAAAGACCCGTTCAGCACTTTAATAACGGCTAGCACTAACTACAGCAGACTGGCGGCTGGCGGCAGGGAAGCCGCCTTTATGGAGCTCCCCGCAGCCAGCTTGGCCAGTGACAACGCTTCAAACTCCCCGCCACTGATTTAACCCAATCAGCGGCGGGTATGCAAATACCTGCTTGTTAAGTCGGAACACAACACCCCTCCCCTCTTAGTTCAGCAATTGTCCAATCCGGTATTAGTGTGGGTGACGTAGTCGCGCAAATAAGCGGGCCGCCGTAAAGTCCTACTGGGCCTGCGCGATTCAGTCTCTCTGGAGTCTTCGTTCGGCGTGGACATGGCTTGTGTTGCTCCGGCCTCGTCCTGTGGAAAAATCTGGAACCGGCCTCCAGGCGTGGCGGCTGAAGATTCGATCTCCCGGTCCTCTGGCCCCGGTCGGCTTCGTTCGAGCTCCCTAGGTCCTGGTAGGTGCCTCCGCTCGCCTTCTCGGGTTGAGATAAGTGGTCTGTGGAGTCGTGTAGCTAGGGCCCGGTCTCTCTCGCTATTGTCTGGTTCGCAGTGACTGTATGTTTGGCGGGGCGGAGACCCGCATTTTTGGAAAGTTTCTGTTTGACTCCGCGATAGTGGCTCGGCTTCGGGTCGACGCAACCACGAGTCTCCCACTCTGTGCCTTAGCTGATCGATGTGTCGCTTCCACACTCGGCCATCGTCCAGCTTGACCTTGTATGACTTGGGCCCAGTGACATCTATGACAATCGCTTTTACCCACTTGGGATCCCTGGTATAGTTCTGTGTGAACACTAGGTCGTCTATGGCTAGCGTTCTGGTGGGCTTGCTGGATCCCAAAGGTTTCTCCAGGTTGTACGTTGGATTTAATCTGTCCAGTTGGGACCTCAGCCGCCGTCCCATTAACAGCTCTGCAGGGCTCCGGTTGGTCGCCGCAGTGACATCTATGACAATCGCTTTTACCCACTTGGGGTCCCCGGTATAGTTCTGTGCGAACACTAGGTCGTCTATGGCTAGCGTTCTGGTGGGCTTGCTGGATCCCAAAGGTTCCTCCCGGTTGTACGTTGGATTTAATCTGTCCAGTTGGGACCTTAGTCGCCCTCCCATTAATAGCTCTGCAGGGCCCCG
>QLTV01002694.1:6991231-7012709 GCA_003457575.1 Thermophis baileyi
GGATGCCACGAGGTGCCTTTGTTCAGTCGTCTTCTCCCACTGCCTTCGTCGCCAGTGTTAGATAGGCGCGGGAATAACAGCCAAGACGAAAAGACCCGTTCAGCACTTTAATAACGGCTAGCACTAACTACAGCAGACTGGCGGCTGGCGGCAGGGAAGCCGCCTTTATGGAGCTCCCCGCAGCCAGCTTGGCCAGTGACAACGCTTCAAACTCCCCGCCACTGATTTAACCCAATCAGCGGTGAGAGAGAGAGAGAGAGAGCGAGAGAGAGAGAGAGAGAGAAAATGAGAGAGAGAGAGTTAGGTAGGGGGGGGAATAACAGCCAAGACGAAAGACCCGTTCAGCACTTTCATAACGGCTAGCACTAATTACAGCAGACTGGCGGCTGGCGGCAGGGAAGCCGCCTTTATGGAGCTCCCCGCAGCCAGCTTGGCCAGTGACAACGCTTCAAACTCCCCGCCACTGATTTAACCCAATCAGCGGCGGGTATGCAAATACCTGCTTGTTAAGTCGGAACACAACAAAAGGGTTATAAAATATGTGTCTCAGAATACCAGTTGCTAAGAATAATGTGCAGGATCGCATTGCTCTCAGGTGCTTCCGAGATTCCCATTGACATCTGGTTGACCTCCATGGGAACTGAATGCCAGCTTAGAGAGGGTGTTTGGTCTACTCCAGCAGATGCCATCTTACATTCTCTGTAGTAACAACATCATTATTAAAGTAACCATCAAATCTTGTCTTCACATTCCATAGATCAAAGTTCAGAACTTTTCCCCCCATTTTTGTTCTAAAAAAATATACTGGCTTATATACTGGTTTAGATCCTGTTGCCGTTTTTATTTTGTGATTATATCTGTTTGGATTTTATACTGTTTTATTCACTTTATGCATTTTATATCTTGTTAAAGTCTTCCTTTTGCAAATCACCAGTGCTCTGGCTATGGAACAGTACAAAATTGTAGCTTACAAATAAATCCAACCTGAGGAGAGTTTGGACTGATTGTTACTTTATTTAAAAAAAAAAGAAAAAGAGGTTTGGTACTTATGATTTAAACCATTGAAAGTCTGACCAAGCTGGGGGGGGGTAAATATACCACAAAATTAACAAACAGAATTTTAGCTGCAAATCTAGGCTTGTTGCTACATCTCATAAAGGACTCTGGCATTAACTATGCCACTGCATTCATCACTTTTTTGCCCTCCAAAACTACATTTGGATTGAGTTATAAAACATTAACATGAAAAAAATGGGGGCTGTCCTTAAAGAGAGAATTCTTGTCCACCTTCTATGACCTTCTTGCCCCTGGCTGAGATGTGGGGAGCAGTCCCATGATGATGTTTTAACATCTGAACAGATTCAGGATTTGGATCTAAACATCCTACAGTGTCAGTGGAGCCTCTTCAGCTCTTGATGATCTTCAGAAGGGAAGGTACACCAACTGGCCCTACCCCAGCACATAGAGTTAAAATGTGGAGCAGGACGGGCATCTCAGACGTGACTCTAGTTGAAAATCCAAGATGGAAAATGGCATCCTGCTAAGCTGAGAAAACAAATTGGCCCCAGCCACTGCCACAAGTCTCTCCAACTTTTATTATTGTCAGAGGCATGGAGGGCTGGGAGCGGGCTGGGGAGATGTGAAAAAAAATGGCCTGTGTAACAGAATAATGAAAGAATGACATATTTGTCTTTTAAGTATAAATATGAACAGCTATGGAGATCTGGTGCTGTGGTGCTGCTAGGTTTTAACTCCAGCAACATTCATCTATTGCCAGGAAACAGATTTAGTACCTGAGGGATTGCAGTTTCAAATACCTTCTGCATTTCTTTTTTAATACGCTGCCAAGAATTTAAATTGGTAAAAGCTGGGGACTGACAAAAGGTGGGGGGAAACCCCTCCTGATCCCCAAGAGCTTTTCTGGCACAAGTTTATCAGGGAATATGGTACCGTTATTTTTACTCTATTTGTTATTTTTTGGGTGGTGGTCAAGGAACTCATCTATAACTCGACTTCTACCCCCACATCTTTTTTCGAAAAAATGTTAAACAAACAAAGGTTGGATTCTCTGGGTGATGCTAGGAGCTGTCATTCATTTTATATACAATATACTTTCTTGGACTGAAATCATTTTAGCATATTTTTGCAAAGGTCGAGACTGGGCAAAAATAAAAGCTGACTTCAGAGCACTCATTCAGGCCGAATAACTCCTAACCAGCAGGAGTATCTCTAGTAGAATCAAGCAGAGCCCAAGTTGGTTGGAGCTGCTCCAAACACACTCGCTGGTATTTGAAGAATTTTGTGAAAAAGAGGGGAAGAGGAGAGCAAAATTCAAAAGCAATTGAGGAAGTTCAAATCCTTGGACATCTTAAATTGCTCGACTGTTTGATTCCATCATAGTGAACAGTTCTGGTTGTTTTAGTAGAACGCCCTTGAAATACTGAGACTCAGATCGGACAGTGGCCAACGCTGTGGGCTGGGTTCACATTGATGGAATATAATGAAGAATTCTAGGGTATCTGCCAGGCTTACACAGACTGCTCTTAACAGGCTGTTCAGGTGCTTCTTAACAAGGTGAACACTCTCTCCGGCTATAAGTTTGTTGTTTGGGTATGTCAGTAGGAGGACGACTTCATTAGAGGAAACCCATTCACTTTCTGTGGATTGGACTCTTCCAGAATAGAAACAATTGAGATGCTGTTATTCATGTTATGATGGCTTCCATAACAGACCGTGCTAATGCATTGCACATGATGCGGCTCTAAAGAAAGTTCAGATGCTGCAGTTAGCTCGAAATATGTCTACCCATATCTTGCCAATGCTTAAACAGATGCACAGATTCTCAGCCTGCCTCTGGGTGCAATTTAAAGTGCTTGCTTTTAAAACTCTAAATAATGTGAAGCTTAGAGAATTATCTTACGACGAGTCCTGGGGGGGGGGGGGGGGGGGACGACAGGATATGCTTTTGACTGCATTGGAAATGCTGTAACCATTTTGGTATCACTGCAAGTAAGCAAGTCTTAGCTATTGGAAGAGGGAAGAAAGGAAGCATGGCAGGTTGTTTATTCTTCTTCTGCTCATTACATCAGAAAAAGAAAAGAGAGTTTCAGTGCTTACTGGAAAAAAACTTGGACACCCAGAGAGCAAAATACATTTCAACCCCATCCCTTCTCTGTTTCTTTGTTCTTTGTGTTATACTTCCCTGGTAGATTTTCAGTCTTTGTGTTGGCTGAAACTAGTACAATTCAAGCACTATAGGTAACTCTCTACCCCAATTTGAAGCTCAGAGAGAAATCTGCATACGTTACCAACAGCTGGAAAATTCAGACAGGAAGAGGTTGAAGAACATTGGAGCTTTTTCTACTCAGTTTCATGTTTTCCTGCAAGATGGTGAACTTCTTTTATTAATAAGAATAATAATGTGTATGATAGTTTTAGTCTACCCTGGAAGAACAAATAGCACGGTGCTTGTCTTCCTATAATTTATTCTTTTTGAAGAACTTCTGACCAATTGGGTAGACAAATGATTCTTTTCATCTGAAGTGAGATGTGTATTTTGTTTTGTGTACAAATGGTCACATTGTAGGCAACACTGGAGTTATCCTTAGATAGACTACAAAAGCACTAGTGACCAGTAGCACTGTTAGGGTCCATAATCTCACAAGGCTTATTAGCCTTTTTCAACCTGGTACCTCCAGATGTTGGGGATACAACTTTCAGAAGTGGATTTGGAAAACTGGAATCAAATGGGCCATTAATAAACTGTATTATGTAATTAAGAGGCCTCATAGATAAGCAGCAAATAAATTTAACAAATAAGTAAATATATGCATTCTTTTAGCCAAGTAAATAGACAACAAAACTTAGCAACATTCGGAATTTGTCTAAGAGCTAATATGGTATCAATCAGTGTTGAACTGTCTTCTCTGGCACAACTGGGTATCACAACAGAATCAATAACAAGATTTTTGAAACAGGTCAGGAATGAACATGGCTCTTTCCTCCACTTCTACTCTTGAGTTGTGAGCATACACACACATATCGATGTATACAAAGGAGCTTTAAATAGGTCTGGAGCCTATGCCATGCAAGCTATTGTGGCATTGCACAATTTTGAAATAATGGCCACTCATTATATTGCTCTCTTTTTTTTTTCATTTTTAAAATTTATTCTTTTTTTTTCAAGATCTGGGTGCGGTATTATTTCATTCGATCTGTTTACAATTTATCCAGGAAGTTATCCAGCGTGGGGATGCCCTCTTTCAGCCCTTTCCATTTGCGTGTCTCGCTGACCACTTGACAAGGACGGCTGGTGCTGTCGAAGGGATCCCCGGGGAGAATCTGCCAGTGATCAAATATGCACTGAGGGAAAGCCTGGCCTCCAGTGTTGGATCTCAAGTCGGCCGTGAAACCAAAAGATTCGTTCACAGGCAGGTAGGCCTTGACCACAAACATGGGGGTTCCAGCCACCTGGGACTCTTCAAAGACATGGCCTCGTTTCCTGTTCAGCACACCATAAATGCCACCCACTACTTGTTCGGGGCACTGGATCTCCACCAGATAGATTGGTTCCATGAGGCGGGGCTGAGCCGTCAGCATACAGGCGTAGAGGCACCGCCGGGCTGTGTGGATGATCTGGCCGCCCCCGCGGTGGATGGCGTCGGCGTGCAGGGTGATGTCGTGCACGTCAAAGCGGACTCCTCGCAGGTTCTCCTCGCAGAGGGCCCCCTCCTTTGTGGCCCACTGGAAGCCGGCCACCACACTGTCCTTGATCTCATTGAGGTACTGCACCCCCTTGGTGATATCGGTCAGGATGTTGGGACCAGTGCCGTCTGGGCCGAAGCTCATTATATTTCTCAAGGGCACAAAGTGAAAGAATAAAACACAACTTTTGTAGGTCAGCGGAGTAACTTAAAATTAGAGACTTCTGGAAGTTGTATCTAAACTTACAAACTAAAGAAAACTTTGCAAGATAGATTTTGGATTTGATTTTTATAGTGTAGGGGAGAGAGTTGGAAAGAAGTGTTTTGAGGAGTGTGATCACAAACACACATATCCTATACAAACACAATGTAAACATCAGGATATGGTTCCTGGGTTGTTTGTTTGTTTGTTTTCTTCTTTTTTCTGAGTGGATAGAAGGTAAGTTTCATTTTCTTTGTATGAAAATTTTTGTTAGCTTTTTTTTAAGTGGTGCTTTCCTTCTGCTGTTTTACTGTCTTATACCTATCTCTTCCCATGGAATTTAGAGTCTCAAGTTAGCATTACTGGAGTTTTTGGGGGGATGGGAGGGGATAGTTTCTGATTTGGTTGTGCATGGGGGCGAACAGATATAATATATATGTCCTCACATCAGTCATCTGTATGCCTTTGTTTACTGTGGAGAAAGCAGCTAAATCCTTTCATGTCAAGGGGAACTTGTCTTGAGTGCTTAATATGAAATCAGGCCAGTTTTAACAAGTAGCAAGGACAGGTTTATCATCAAGTAGGTGATAAAACATTCACTTCAAGATACCCATTTGAATGTGTGGAAAGTAATATAAGAAAAGTAATTGGTCCAAAGTATGAATTACATGCGGACAAATGTCTTGGACAAAAGTATGTTACTCCTATATGTGCATTTTAGAAGGCAGATAATAAAATATAGGAATGGCACACATTAAATAATGCACTGTCCAGATTTAATATGCAGTTCTCATTATGTATATATTTGACATTTTTTTTAAAAAAAATTGTCTGCAACCTATCTAGGCCAAACCTCTTGGACTGAACCAAACACAAATCTTTTTTATTCACTAAGGGCATTCAGTCTAAGTATGTGTGCTTTCTTAGGCTGTGAACTGGAGTGTTATCTAGAAGGGTGCTAGGGCCAAATTAAATTACAAACAGAGTCTTTATCTATGCATTCTTATCCAATCATAAATCTGTCATTTACCAGCTCTCAAAGAATAATACAGGAAAGATATATACATCCATGCTTGCTTGGGGGAAGGGGGGGGGAAGACTTATAAGTTGTGTTGATCTCTAACATCAAAGGTTTTCCGCAGTAGAACAGGTATCAACATGTAGCATTTGTAGAGTTTTGCTAAGTGACCGAGAAAATTCCAGTTACATTATCTCTTGAGATACATCAGTATTGTATTTATATATCAGAAATGTGAGGAGGGAAGCCTGAAGATAGAAGTTAATTTGCTGTAATCTAAACAAAATGTGTAGGTGAGATGACAACTTCATCATCAGGCACTTCCTGATTTATCTTCCCTGATGCACTTTCCCTACAGCACCAGGAAGCAAGGCCGAGGTGACTTCATGAATGGAAGCCCATAGGTCCAACCAAAGTTTTAAATAAATGCATGGGAAACCTATGACTTCTTCACAGCCACAAAAATACTCCTTTAAATGCATTATAATTTAGGACCAGACATCATTAGAGATCCACTTCTCAATGTTCAGAGTTCACCCTTCACTGTATGTCTTCTTCATCTGAATGGTAGCTGTACTCTCTAAGATGTCAAGGGACTTAAACCAGAGCTACAGTGAACGTTTTATTTCTCTCCGGTTCACAATGTTTATGAAGTTCGGGGTGCGGCAATGATTTAAATAGTATTTATGGAAATTCAGTGGGCTGGTAAAGCAAGGTTGTCTTAATCAGGACTGTTTTTTCCCTTGATTTCTTTGATCAGTGAAAAGACAATATCTACGTTTACTGTTGACTGGAAACCTCTTAGAGACATCTTGAGTGAAACAGCAAAAATTGAATTTAGGATTTATGGTTTTGATGATTAGACAGGATAGATTATAGAAAGAAGAGAGTTATGTCGTAACCACAGAGTAATTACGAGGTAAACTTATAATTGTACTTGTAACTGCTATAAAGATGATTGGAAGCTACTTATTTCTATGTTTTCTTTCAGTACTGTTTTTTTTTCTGTCTTGCACTTTTAGCTTTCTTTTTTATTTCTTCTTTTCTTCTCACTTTATATTAGTTTGTATTAGTTTTCAACTTAGAAAAAATAATATTAAAAAAGACTTTTCTTCCTCCTAAACTTTTTTCTTGGATAAAATTGCACAGTCAGGTAACATTTGTTAGAAAAAGATGTGACCAAGCAAACAGGAATTTTTTTTGAAACTCCAAGAAGTGGAAAAAAAGTGAAGATTGCCTTTCAAATTTTATCCAAAATTCTTTTACACTGCAAAAAATGGGGCAGATACCACTTCCAAGAAAGTTTTTTAAAGAAAATAAAAATCTAAATTTTGTTTCCAGGATTTACTTAATATCCCTTTTGTTGGTTTTCAGGAAAATGTTAAAAAAAGAACTGGTTCAGCACAAACATTTTAATTCAGATAATGTGCCTTGTTTTACTCTTTTTATTCCTTTTATTTTTGTTTTGTCGTTCTACTTTAGTTTGTTATATTATGTACTTGTTGAGGGGGATTATTACTGATAGTTAATTTGTTATTTTAATTATATTGGTGGATGTTTTAAATTTTCTTTCTATACAATACATCATGTAAGCTGCCAAGAATTACTAGATTGTGGTGGGATATAACAGCAATGAATCCATCAGTCACTGCATAGTAGGTATGTTAATTACTATCTTTCCCAGCACTGTGGCTCCTGTTTAAACTGGGTCATTCCAAAATTGATTGAACATAAATATCAGGACATCTGATTATCATTTTGTCCACTGTGTTTATAAAAGGCTAGTGCACAAGTGTACCAAACCCATAAGAACAATGATTTCTTTTGATTTCAGAATGAACATTCTTAAACAAGCACTAATGTCTTACTCCTTTAAGTAGTGTGTCAAACCCTTAGTCAGTCAATAAGAGTTCACAGTCCTTTACTAAACTTAAAAAAAAAGGGATAATGATCTTGGAAAATCAATCCTGTGCTCAGGATTTTCAGTGAACAAAACTAAACAAATTATAGAAACAGAATTAGGAATATTAACACAGGAGGAGACCATGAGCCCTTCTACACCACAAAAATCATTATTAAAATGTAAGTTCCTAACTCAGCTATTGAAAGTGTTTGGATTGTTACTTCAGTTTGGGAAAATCAATTCTCCAGAGGCTGAGGTATCTCCTTGTTTCATTTGCTAGAGTTCTGCCAAAAACTCCATTTCTCCTACTATCTTCGTTACCTCTATCCTAAATTTTCCTACTGTGATGAGTTATTGCCACGGGCTCCCAGATGCAAGGGTTGTATTTGAAGCATGCACATTATAGATTTCCCTTTTAATCTCAAAAACAAAGGAAAAATACCGCTGGGGAAAAAGCTTGATTTGTTTTGAAATACTGACTGCTTCACATGATCCCCTGGCTTACATAGTCAGTCTATGCACCTTATTAACTTTATAAAAACTATGTGTTTTCATTCTTCATCAGTTCTGCCCTACTAGTTTTTACATATTCCAATCTTTTATTTAATTAAACACTAAAGAAACTTTACAGGCATCACTGTGGCTAATTACATTTACTAGACGCATAGACCCTTACACAGTAGAATTATTTTTTTTAAAAAAAAATGTAGTTGGAGATGAGAATATCCAAATACTGCTAAAAGGACTGCATGCATAAATGGGAATATTTTTAGTAAAGTCACATTCCATTCAACTGTCACTGAGGCAATGACTAAACAATGTAGAAGAGTGGGGAAATCAGTAAATGTTAATCCTAAACTACAGTAATATGCAATAAACCACTTTAGGGGTTAGAAATCATATATATATATATATATATATATGTGTGTACACACATACATATATACATATACATACACACACACACACACACACACACACACACACACACACACACAATCTTCTTTTTAAACCATAATTTTAAAATATGGGTTTAAATACAGAGGAAACCAACTTACAGTGACGTAGGACATTATATAGTATTTTTGGAAGGATAAGATAGCAGAAGGAAGGCAATAAAGTAGGTTCATATGAATGGAGTCAGAATTTTGTTTGCTCCAATGTTTCATGACAAAGAATCAGGGGAATGGGTGTTTTGTTTTGTTTTATAATATATCAAGGCTTCCTAACTTATATTATTCTCATTGCAAAACTGTGGGAAACCATGTGCCTATTTTCAGGAATCCACTTAAAGCAAATAGTGAAACTCAGAGCTCAGTTAACTTGGTGAATTAAGTTAAAATTGCAAGAAGGTACAGAGCTAGTCTATGTTCATACTGCATGTTATACTAATCATGTGGTTTGCCATTAAGTAGATTTCTTTTTCACTCTCTCTAATAGCTAGAGCAATCCAAACTGACATGTGGATTAGGACTCTGGTTCTAGAAATACAAATAAATAGAGAACATAATGTAAAAGTAGTTTTAAATAGATAAAATGCTTTATGAGGTATACATGGCCCAATTTACAAACAAATCAAAACCTCCTCCAAAATGTTAAAACCATGAAAATGAAGCTGAGAACTGAGCCTGATATTGCTATTGTTACTATTATTACTACAAGTACTACAGTATGTTGAATTTAACATTTCCATATTGGTGAATCTGTGGACAACACAGGATTTGAACTTCCTTAAGCATACTATTTCTTAATTGGTCTTTTTGAATCAATGCTGCACATCCATTTCTTCTGTAATTCACTGATGGGAACCACCATAAGCTTCCTAGAGAAGCAACAGCTCATTTTCTTCCGTCCAGCAAGAGAATCTCCCTGATAAAAAAAAAGAGATGATTTTCATTAATTCCCTTCTTTCCCTAAAGCTTTTACAGTTACCTACTTCAGTGGGGTTGGGAATTCTGCATGGAAGCGAGCAAAGTAGCACTGGGGTTACAAAAGGAGGGACAATTAGTGAGAATTGCTTCCCCTCTTCAGCCAGTGGGAATATTCTGAGTAGAATTAAAGCCACATGTTAAACAAAAAACAAAAAACCAAACCCTCCAGTTTCCAGTAGATGATGCTTGGAGACTTGTGTCTCTATCTTGGTTCATGCATGGAAAACACAATGACACTCCATTTTCTACGCTGATCTTTTTCAGTATGTTTAGTATGTGTGCTTATGTGAAAATAAGTAATACAAAACGGAGGATTAAAAGAGAAGGCTGAAAATCACATCATGCTGAGCGTGCTCTCTCTCTCTTTCTCTCATAATAATAATAAAGCCTCAGGGATCATTGTACTTACTTAGCAATTTTTAAGCATCTTCCATCAAAAGACCTCCATGTGCTTTGAAAACATTAATTAAACTTGACTGTATTCACTCACCGGTGGTAAAGATTATTAATCCCACTTTACCTCTGGGAAACTGAACACTAGGACATGAACAGGTATACAGGTAAAGTCGTACCCTGAATAACTACAGGTAGTCCCAAGTGACCTGATTGATTAAAAAAAAATTGCACATATATACCTATATGGGCATGTGTCTATGTGTTTCAAATTAAAGATTATTTTGTTATCATTCTTTCTTTTTGAAGCATGATAGAACTGTCACCCGAGGGAAAATAAGGTAACAGCATCCTTAGAGATGTCATTTATACAGAATGTGCTGTACAAGTTCAATTTCTGTACCAGCAAGCCCCCAAAATGGGAGTTGAAATTAAGAAGCAGAAGAGTATGGTGAGGCTGCTGATAGGAAAAAGAGTAGAGGAAAGTTCCGAAAAATAACAAAACTAGACAAGATAGAGAAGATAGAGAAGAACCCAAAAAAGAATCCAGAAAGGAAAACCCAGAAGGCAAGGATTAAGATTCCATTCTTAAGTTTTTGTTTTGTTTTTGTTAACAGCTCGTCTATCTTGCTACTGCTTTCTAGATTCTGGCCTTCCTAACAACAGTTATGTGAAAGTGTGCCAGATCCTTAGAGAGTTGTTGGCTCCTAAGAAACAAAGCCTGCAGAAACAGCTCCAATATCTCAGGTTCTAATGAGGATTTAATCCCTTGTATATCTTGTCTGAAGGTGAAATACTGGACTGCTGAACCTCAGTTTGCGTACATTGCACTGTTTTTCCCACCACATTTCTTCATTGCTGAGAAAAAGCTCCACTGGATACTTATCCTCTGCATGCAAGAAGTAAATACTTTTTTGGGTGCTAGGTGCTTTTTAATTCACTGTTGTGAATTCAACATTCAATATTCAAAGACATTTCAATCTAATTCACTTTTGTCTTATTCTTTTCTGGGTAGGTGAATTCATTTCAAAGAGAGCAGTAGGATGAGTTTGGTGAAGCTTTTTTAATTATTATTTTCTAAAGGTGCCTAGGGGTCAATGTAGAAACCCAATCACTTTTTTTTATAAAGAAAAATAAGGCTAGACTCTAAAGATCAAGCTTGTCTGATGCTAGATTCCTGATGTAAAACAAAGTTATAGGGTGTTTTTTAAAAAAATGAAGTAGGACTATGAGACACAAAAGTGGTGTTCAAGGCACTAGAATCTTCAGGATACTTGTTATTATTTATTATTTAGCTGCTGTGTCCACACATATCAGGCTGAGAACCTACCCAGCGTTTCCACAGAAAAGCTGGAACGAAATAACAAGAACGAGAAGCATCTCAGAGGCGAGAGTCACAGGGCTAAGAGCTCGTGCACAAAAATAGTTGCATAAATTTTAGGCTGGAGAGAAGAGATCGGATTCCCCGCAAGGCAGGCAGAGCGCATCTTCGTACGGCATCCGTCCTTAGCTTGGTGGCTTTCTGATGAACCTCAGGTTGGAGGATCCCGAATCCAAGTGGGAACATTCCCTCAATCCAGGAAGACGACACGCTTCGCTATCCGCGAACACCTCCCCGCCTGCCGTCCTTCTCCATTGCTGACTATTAATCCCACCGCCCGCCCCAAAACACGCGTCAACCCAGGCCTCCGCCGGTGATGACCGCCGCTTCTTTCTATCTTCTATCCTCTCCACTCCCGCTCCCTCCTCCTCCTCCTCCCCTTTCAGACGCCTTGGGATTTTGCGAAAGTATACATCTAAACTCCAAACAAATCAATGTTTGCGGATCTGTAATAAGTTTCTTTCGGGCGCCCCCCTCCCTCCCCCGCCTTGTTTATTTATTTATTTCCTCAGTCCCTAAAAGAAGCGGCGGCGGCGGCGGCGGCAACTTGCAAAGAGCAGCGCTTTGCCAGAGGGTGAATCATAGCTATATTGATTTGATTATGTAAAAGCTCAGGAGGAACCTCGAGCTAGATACAGAAATATCTCATACCCCAAACCCGGTGGGACCCGCACGCTGGTCGGGGGAAGAAAGGGAGAGGGGGGGGGGAAGCGCAATCTTATCCTGTTCCTGATAAAAGCATCATTAGTTTTCTCACAGCGAAACTGTTTTGTGTTTTTTTCCCCACCGCTGCTATACAGTGCCCGGTGTGTCTCCCCACCCCCTCGTCTTTTGCTTCTTTTTCTCTCGGATCCACTCAGACCTCATTAACCCTCAGCGGCTAGATGCGGCTCCCCTCCGGAGCGGCCGCGCGGGAAAAAGCGGGGAAAGGGCGGGCGAGCCTTCCCCAAAGTTGCCTTATAAAGCCATGTCGCTGGGTCCGTCCCGCGAGGCGCGGACGAAGCGGCGAGCTATGGCACCCTCTTCTGGGGCGTCAGCTCGTTCGGGCTTCCCGGAGGGCGAACACAAAGCGACCCAGCCTCGGCTTTCCCGCCTTCCCTTCCCTCTCTCCCCCTCCCTCCCGCCGCTTCGCCACCACCACCACCACCACCACCACACACCTTTCTCTTTTCCTCTCCGTAAAATTCTATCCCGGCCGCAGCGCCCCAACCCAGGCGCGAAATCACGCCGAGTTGCAAAGACGCGCTTCCCGCTTGTAGTTATAACGAGGTTTACTCTTCGCCTGAGCCCCGTGACCGGCTCTCCCCACCGCGTGGAAGGGGGAGAGAGGCCAAAAACAAAACGGGTCGCCTTTTAAATTTTAAATTTAATTTTATTTTTTCCCTGGTTAAGGCCGGGGAGTCCCGTTTCCCTCCGGCCACCCATTGTCGGGGGAGTGGGGGGAACCACCCACCGTCGTATATATGCTTCTGTTTCCAAGTTACGAGATTAATCTTGGCTCAAGAGTGATCCGCCCGAGCTAATTTCTTAAACTCATGGTGGGAATGTCTGAATAGTCGTGGTAGAAACGCCGGGACTCTCTAATGTTTCCTCCCTAGAAAAAAATACGATCCCTTCATCCGGAGGCCTGTCCTTTCTGTGGATATGAAGGATTTCATTGAAAAAAGAGCCGATTGTGACAGAGTTAAGTTCACGGGCGTTTCTCCTGGTTTCGTTCCCTTCAGCCTGGCTGAAGAAAAGGCATGGTTTAAGTTTTCCTAATACTTTGGATTTTTCAACTGGTACGATTCATTTTGTACAACTGGGTGTGATAGCTGGGGATCCTAAACATAGGCACATAAATGTCTGTAAAATTCTGGCAATTGTAAAATGTTAGGAATGGTTTTTTTTTGTAATTTTTTAATTTTTTTAAAATTAAGAACAAGGGGGAAAATATGGCTTGGCTTTTAACAACTTTTGACCAGTGTTCCCCAACTTGTTATCTTTCCAAAAGGTATTTGATTTTTTTTTTCTTTTAACGGGAATTATGGGAGTTAATTCCAGGACATATTGAAAGCTTCACATTGGAGAAATCTGGCTTTGACTAGGGCAGTGTTTCTTTAACTTTTTTTCTCTCTCAAGACCTCTTCCCATTTTTAAAAATTATGGAGGATCCCAAAAGAACATTTATTTGTATCGGTTATATTTATCGATATTTAGCATATTAAAGATTAAAATTGATGCATTTTGCTACCAGTTCTCATGATTGTTTGATGGGATTTTAATATTGTATTATTTTTCAACGTAGGTTGGGAAATAATCTTGATTTTTGTGGACTGCTAAGAGGGTCTTGGGGACACACACACCCAGTAGGCCTAAAGACCACACTTTACAAAATACCAGAGTAGGGCAAATTTGACAACTTCTTTAGACACCAAAAGTATAGGAAGTCTTGTATTATCCTCACTATAGGAAATGCCTTCAACCTAGACCTCAGCAATGTAGGATGAGAGTTGAGTTCCCCCCCATCACTTTGTACAGTACAGCAACAATATGGAAGGGATCTGCAATTGCCTTCTTTCAACTTGTTTTACGTTTAAAAAACATAGCCAATTTATAGTAATCAGCACCATCCCGTAAAACTTGTCCCTAGGTCTAAATGGAAATAAATTCTGATTTAAGACATGTTTATATTATTTTCCAATGTAGACTGATCCCTTATCTCAGGCGATTCATAAGACCACATAAATACCTTTTGGAAATACTAGTCTAGTCTACATTTGGGCAGTCTCTGGTGTTTTGCCTTCCAAGTACTAACTATGCCCAATTCTGCTTAAATAAATGCCCAATAAAGTCAGCCAGGTGCTTCCACCTGCTGAGCATACCCAGTATAGAAGAAGAAGAAGTTTAATGCTTCTAACCTGATCTGTGTTCCCTATGAAAACTCATCCCCATTTGGGGCAATGAAGAATAATACTTTTCCTTGAAGCAAATAGTGCAAACAAACAAGTTTGTGTTGATGAGAACTCTCCTTAATACTTTTTTTATTGTGATTGTGCAGTGTTTCTCAACCTTATCAGTTTTAAGATGCATGACTAGAATTCTGGGAGTTGAAGTCCATGCATCTTAAAGTTGATGAGGCTGGGAAAATCACTATGATATGGAGAGGGTTTTCTATAATATGGTTGAGAACTGTAAAATTAAAGTTTCCTCTATGTTTAGTTTAGTTTACTTTATTGTCATTGCACCTCGTACAACGAAATTAAATGCCATCTTCAGTGTACATTATAATTATAAAAATAAAACACAAACACGCATCCTTCACATTCTATACAATTGAATTGAAAACTGATATTGCATTAATATTGCACTATACAGTAGAATTCAATATAGTTATTGCCCTGGGATAGAAGCTGTTTTTCAGCCTATTTGTCCTTGTTTTTATTATCCTGTATCATCTGCCAGATGGTAATAGTTCAAAAAAAGGGTGCCCAGGATGAGATGGATCTTTAAGAATGTTTTGAACTTTCTTAAGGCAGCGGGAGCTATAAAGCTGTTCCAAAGAGGGGAGAGGGCAACCAATGATCCTCTGGGCAGAGGGCAACCAATGATCCTCTAAGCAATGACGTTAACCCTCTGGAGTGCTGTCCTATCTGCCACTGCAATTGGCAAACCATACACAGATCCAGTAAGTTAAAATACTCTCTATGGTGCAGCGGTAGAAGGTCACCAGCAGTTTTTCATTCAGTTGTTGTTTCCTGAGAAGTCTCAGGTAGTATAATCTCTGCTGGGCCCTTTTGACCAGTGCTGCAATGTGAGTGCCCCAGGTCAGGCACTCACACCCCGGACATGAGTCCCACCACTGTTGCAAATTTAGTAATGCTCTGTGTTTTCAGGTAAATGGATAGCATGGGTCATGCACATTTCTCAAATGCATTTTGTCCCAGGAGTGAAACAATTGTCTCAGATTTTGAAGTAGACTGTTCCAAATACTGTGAAATATTTTGTGTTCAAAATCTTGCTTTTCCGTATCTTCTCCATGCTAAGTGCAATGCACTCAAATGATATTGTACATTTAATTTCAACTCCAGTGTCGAGTTTCAGTTGATAAAAATAAAGTTCTGGGTGGATTCAATGTTGTCAGGGTATGTAGATTTAATAGCTGTAAGCTGATGAGAGGTTGTAAGCGGAGGCAACCGGAAGCTGATGCAATGGGAATGAGGCAGCAGGGTTACTGCCACTTTAAGAAGCTGGGTAAGAAGCTGCCTATATAAGGGAAGCCATTAGAGAGTGTGTCCCTCGTAGTGTATCTATTTGTTCTTCTCCGTGTATCAGTAGCTGTATGATAAGGTATTTAACCACATATAAGTTTGTATATATTTAGCTGTATATAAACCACTATTAAGTATCTAAAGGCTCTGTGTGCTGTGTGCTGTGTTTTTGCTCCTGGGTTTATCTCAATACTAATCACGCTACCTAAACTCTGACAAATGTCTTTGTCAATTTTTCATTTGATGTCCAGCTTTTTTCATTACTCTAGTCTTGATTCTTAGCTGCAATCCAGATATTTTGGGGTGGGGCAGGGGAAACCGTTTATTACCAGTAGAGTGGTGGTGTCTGCATATTTTAGATTGCTAATGTTCCTTCAACCAGTTTGTTTTCCAATTTCTATCTAAATAAAAGTTCATCAAAATTGCCACTATACATATATGGAATAGAAATGGGCATAGAATTCAGCCCTGCCACACACCTTTTCCAATCTTGAACCAGTCTGCACCTCCATACATCGTTCTGATCATTGCTTCTTGGTTGTTGTAAAATTGTTTTATTATTTAAAGATCCATAAACAGAACCCAAAACAACAGCTACAATAAATAATTATATATGACTAATCAAAAGATCAAGTTCCAGATGGTACACAATCATTACAAAGCAGACTGAGGTACCAAGTTATAGTAAAACAGAGAAAAAGGAATGGAGAAATATTACACTGGTGAACTCACATATCATCTGGAAACTGTAGTTGCCAAGGTGCTGATAAGAACAATAATTATGGAACATAATACCCATTTTAAAATATCTGGAATGTTTGCCTATTAGTTTTCAAGCCAAAATCAAATAGTGTATTAGAATACAGAACTATAAACAGTTTGGGTTCTGGATATCTTCAAGAACATTACTCTTTATGCAAACCTTCCATATTCTTAGATTTCATCCCATCATTACTGTAAATAAAATACATCACAGAGTAATATGAGAGGAACTTATCAATGGGGAAATCCTGAATGTGGAATACCATCTCCCTGAAATATGGTGGATTACATTATGTTTTTTGACAAATCATTTACAATTTTATAGGAAGGTTTTGTAGAAAAAATAATTCCTATGAGTTTGATCAATGATTAAGGCTTCCTTAAATTTGTCCTGTTTTTGTCTAAATGACAAAATTACCATATAAGGAAGCAAAGCATCAAAGATTACTATTTTATTTTGCCTTACTGGGAGACATTTTTAGGAAAGAAAGTTGGGTTGCAAGAAAAAAAATCTCCTTTCTTAGACCTTCTGGTCTAGTTCTCTTTTCTCCATAGATCCTTTGTTTTGAGAAGAAAATCATCCCATACAGAGTTTCACATTATGCATTAAATACTACATGTAGTTTTACTTGGGATAAAGACATCAAATGTTTGATGTTTCTTAATATATTGTTTTAATATACTGAAGGGACGTTTTGAATGGTTTGTTCTTAGGAGTGGAATTTTGCTTTATTAATTAAAAAAGTATAAATACTATGATGTGTGGAAGATCATTGATGCAGTCAAACTACGTTTTGGGATGAAGACATTAAAAGAAAGCCAAACACACTTGAGTTCTTCCATCCTCCATCTATACTTCTCACATAAACCTTGATCCTGAAGAATCAAGGGATTCTCTTTTCAGAATGGATTTTCAAAGGAGGATACAAGCAAAAAAAAGGAATTCTATTTTAATTCCAAAGAATGAAAATGTTTTGACATATAGGGCAGAAGCTCAGGATTTTCTGTTTAGAAATGTGTGTGTATGTCTGTGTGTATGTGTGAGAGAGAGAAAGAGGGAGACAGATTGTGTATGAATGAAATGCGTGTGTGAAATGTGTATCTTGTTTTAGTTCAGGATATTAAAGTGATGCAAATGCTAGGTAAAAGAAAAAGTAAAGATATTTTCTCTCTCTCTCTCTCTCTCTCTCTCTCTCTCTCTCTCTCTCTCTCTCTCTCTCTCTCATATAAATTGGATTTCTGAGTGAGTGAATATTTTTCAAGAAAAGTTAACTTTTCTTGAAGTTCCAAAGTATCACTGCTTCTTCTCCCACTCACTCAGAAATAGTCTGGAGATGTTCCAAGATCACTTGACTGTCTTCAGATCTGCTGACTTCAAAACTCTAAGAACAAAGAGCAAAAATCACTGCTCACTCCTGAGCTGTCATAGGTTCTACAGTAACAAAATTCCCCTTACTCTCCACACAAAAGGGAATAAATTGCTTGCATATACCCACCTGTACAGGTTGTCCCTTCGTTTTGTGTGCAATTATTTGATTGAATGCAATAAACAAACAACTAACCCAGGTTTTGGTTATGCGGAGGACCTAAAAAGCACTAAACCACTTTTTATTTTGAAGTATAGAAGCCCAGGACACATGGTGAGGGAACAGGCCACCCACAAGCCCCATAAAGCTTCAGTGGTTTAAAGCAGGGAGTCATTTTACTGCAGTTTTAAACATGCCACCGTTGTTGCGATGGAAATTGGCTCATAGCTGGTCGAGTAGTCCAGAATGCCTTAAAACTAGTGCAAAATCCTCCTGTGAAAGTGCCCAAAGCCATCTGAAATTGGCTTTAAAAATGTTATAAATTCTCAGTTGGCTATTTAATGATATTTCTATTTACCTTCAAATTATAATTAGTTCATATGGTGAAAGAACTCTGTGAAAAATGAGAAGCGCTGAAGAAAAGCCCTTAAGGAATCAAGGTTTCTTTCTCTCTTGTTTGTTTTAACCTTGGGATAAAAGGTCTTCTAAATAACTAGAGTGTGGAGCTGGGTGAGAAAGGGGGAGACGAGCCAATTTTACCATTAGGGAAGTACAAGGGAAGCTGATGGTGACAAAAAATAAAAGTTGGATCAGATGTTTGGGGAATTTCAATCCTCAGTAGATTGCTCCATAGTTATCTTATAGGTTATTGTTTGTTTTGGTATCTGGGGGAATAGCTTTAATAGACTGTTAGGACCTATATTAAACAGACATTATAGTCAGTAGTATTTTGTCAGGCATTGCATTGTTGAAATTAAATGCAGAGTCAAAGGTGAATGGAATGGACATAATTTGATGATGAACGTGTATGAAAATTCTTGGAAACAGCCTCAGTACCTCTACTCATGCATAGACGTTCTAAACATGATGACAGCAACTTATTTATTCATTTTTATCATAAAGGCAAAGTCTACTGGAAGGTCAAAAATATTTCATAAGTGTTACTCAACAATACGATTTTGACACTTTTATTCAGTGGATAATCAATGTTTACTTTCTGCTTCTGAATCTTTATGAAGCATATCTTTTTGAGCAAATTGGCGAAAAAATGTCAGCCGATGGGTACTACCAGATTCAAAACAAGTTGGGCAGACATAACAAGTTCTCCCTTCTAATCAAATAGGTTTTAATAGCAGAAACTACTTAAAATATATGTGGCAATTCCAAGGACTTACCTTCCTCCAATTTTGTTTCATATTTTTTTTAAAAATGACTCTTTGGAAATACAAACTGATTTCTAAAATAGCCACCTGAAACTCTAAGCGGAAATCTCTTCAGGTGGCAATCCACAAATTTCTTTCCAAGTCATCCGAGGAGTCAAATGTAATGTTGTTTCTGAAACAGGAAGATTGTGTCAATGTCAATGTGTCAGTAGGCAGGCTATGTAGAAAAGCTGTAGCTGCTTTGAAAAGCAGATCTGGAGATTCTTTGCTCATTCATCAAGTGATCTTTACAGGCCTGTTACACAAATCCATGGGGAAAAGGCTATCAATGGCTATTAATCATGATAGATACTACATCCAGGATCAGAGGCAACATTTCTTTGAATATTAGTCGCTGGGAAGAACATCAGGGGACGATGAAATGCTCTCATACTTCAGTGGTGAGTTTTCCATGAGGCATCTCGTTGACCACTGTAGGAAATTTAATGCTAAACCTGATTGACCTTTTGGTCTGATCCAGCAGAGTTGCTCTTATGTTCCATTTTCCCCGCAGCCACTGAGTAAATTTTGCTTCAACGCCTTCCCACAGCTTTTGCCATCTCACTGGGTTGGTGTGAGAATAGGATCCAGCTCACATAAAACTATCATGGAATTCTTGGAAGAAGGCGTGATAGTACGATAAAATTGTCATCATGATGTAGTTGCAATTTAAAAAAAATAAAAATCAGTGAGCATTATTTTCAATTTCCTTACATGGATTTTCATTTGCTATTCCTGTTTAGAGAAACCGGGGGGGGGGGGGGGANTTTAGAAGTATTTCTTTTGGGGGGAGTTGTGTTGTGATTAAAGGCCTAGTAAATTCTGATAAAACTTTTT
Organism: Thermophis baileyi; assembly: GCA_003457575.1. Taxonomy (NCBI): domain Eukaryota; kingdom Metazoa; phylum Chordata; class Lepidosauria; order Squamata; family Dipsadidae; genus Thermophis; species Thermophis baileyi. The sequence continues at coordinate 7,011,340 of QLTV01002694.1, forward strand.
TTTTTGTTTCTCTTTTTGTAGTAAACACACATACACTGTAATAAAGGAAGGTGGGGTTTTTTGTGTGTGGTATATACAAGTAGAAAAAGATCTTTATTGGAGCATATTTTTCTTGCATTCAACATTTCTCAGGTCATTGGCTTAAGAATCTCTAAGAATTAATAACCTCTGAAAATTTGCTCTAGCCGGCAGCTTTAATGGTCTCTGCTTACTGCTCCCCAGTTTCCACCCCCTCAAACTAAACCAAACCCAAACTATAAATCAAAAGTACTGGAATGAAGTCCAGTTACACATCATAGAGCAATAGTTTTATGGGAAGAACGTGGTCCAGATAATTTCTAGAACAAATAATTGCATTTCATTTAGTGCTATCTGTCCCATATAGACATTCTGAATTTTAAAAAGAAATGGCAAAAAGTATATGGGTTTGACCTATTTAATTTGCAGTGGGATCATTCTCCCTAAGCCAGCCCTTGGGGCTTCTATTTGTAAAAATAGACAATGAGCCAAAAATTCATTGGAGGAAAGAAACTTCTAATCTACACTTTGTTAAATTATATCATTTAATAATGAGGATGTTCAGAGAGTAGTTTTATTATTGGCTCCTTATATCTGCCCAGAAGCTTGGAAGTTAGTACATAAGGAGTTTCGTGTTAAATTTAACAATAGGATTCCTACATTTATTTATTTATTTTTAAAAAAGGGGAAAAAGGGCATAGGTAGGTGGAAAAGTAAATGTATGATCCATATTCTTTTTTATGATGAGGAAGGAAGAAGGGGGCACGGGAAAGAAAGAAAGAAAAGATTAACTTGGGAAAGAGTAGTTAAAAGTTTTGAAAATTGCATTTACTCATTAAAAGAGCTGGAGACCTGTTACTTTCATTATTCCAAAGTGCAACTTGCACGCAGCCTGTTGCACATGAAAGATAGCTGTTTGATTCCCCGCACAGTTGGACTCCACTGTTACAGACAGCAGGGCTGCATGGATTTAAGAGAACTTTCTTTCTTTTATTTTATTATTTTATTTTATTATTTTATTGTTTTATTTTATTTTATTTTATTTTATTATTTTATTTTATTTTATTTTATTTTATTTTATTTTATTTTTTTTATTTTATTATTTTATTTTATTTTATTTTATTTTATTTTATTATTTATTTATTTATTTATTTCGTCAAGCGTGTATTAGATAACAGATATAAGTGTAACCATAACTTTCATGAATACATGAAAGGGATACAAATAAAAGGGAAGATTAGGACAGGGACGGTAGGCACACTGATGCGCTTATGCACGCCCCTTAAAGACCTCTTAGGAATGGGGTGAGGTCAACAGGAGACAGTCTAAGGTTAAAGTTTTGGGGGGTTTGG
>QLTV01002694.1:7045918-7070884 GCA_003457575.1 Thermophis baileyi
CATATATGTAGGTCTGTGGTTATTCGGGTTTTCTCCCACGTGAAGTTGGAGATGCCATTGCAACGTTTCGACGAAATCTCATTCATCATCTTCAGGCTGATTATCAGGCTTGTGTCTTCAGCCTCGTGCTCCTAGAAGCACGAGGCTGAAGACACAAGCCTGATAATCAGCCTGAAGATGACGAATGAGACTTCGTCGAAACGTTGCAATGACATCTCCAACTTCACGCGGGAGAAAACCCGAATAACCACAGACCTACATACAAATACGACTTTTGCCTTATTTTTATACCATTTGAAAGGAGTCCAGTATGGAATCCCTACGGATGGAATGTGCCCCTGAGTTTTTCAGTGGTCTCTTGGAAAACAATGATTGTGAGGATGCAAAGAGATCAACCTTTGAGATGGGTTCTCCAACATGGCTGCCGAGAGAAAATGAGGCAATGCTGAGGTTACTATCATCTTTGTCCTCTGAGATCGGTGACAGTGAAGCAGGAGTAGGTCTTAGGGGCCCCATTGCCTAAATGATCTTTCTTGGTTGAGTATAGGAGGAATCTGCTTCTCACTGTGACTCAGCAGCTGCCTGGAATTTAGGCTATATTGAGGTGATCTTTAATTGGACCGGAGAGTGGAGTGGTTGAGCACTCTGTTGTGTAGGCCAAGGGCATGGAGAGCTCTGTAGTGATGAACAGTGACAGCTTTCTCAGGCTAGAGAAGGACCTTAGAGAGGAAAGCATGGTGTTGTCTATTCCTGGATGGCTTGTTTGGCATGAGTTGTATGTTTATAATTTGTGGATCAGATAGATAGAGGACCTACCAATGTTTCTTAGGCATCATCACAGGGAATTCTGCTTGGAGATTTGGGTAACTGTTAGAGCAGGGTTCTCCAACGTTGGCAACTTTAAGCCTGGAGGACTTCAACTCCCAGAATTCCCCAGCCAGCAAAGCTGGCTGGGGAATTCTGGGAGTTGAAGTCCACCAGGCTTAAAGTTGCCAACGTTGGAGAACCCTGGGTTAGAGGTATTCCCACAAGGAACTTGAACAGGTGACTGATGGTTAAGAATACAAACAGTCAATATTTAGTAAGTGTAGGTTATGGCTGGTATGTCTCTGAAGTAAGTTTGTACAACTTGGGTGTTTCCAACTATTTAGAGTTCCCCTTTAATCTTCAGGTACTGGCCCCAAAGTAACTGAGATTCTGGGATGAAATAAAAAGAGACAACTATAACAATAATTGGGATCTGAGGTTTCTAGTTCAATGACCGTCACTGACCTGATTTAATTATAATCAGATAAATGTTGGTTCGTTTGGTCATGAAGTGTTAAAAACTGCATAATACGTTAATTTTAAATAAAATTAAAAATATTTTAGCCGTAAGTCATGATACCCATAAAAACGAGAAGGAAAGTGGGGGGGGGGGACTTAACATGCTTGATATAAAGTTCTATTAGTGACATTACAGAAAAAAAAAAAAAAAAAAAGGGAGGGGGGGGGGGGGGGGGGGGGGACTTGACATGCTTGATATAAAGTTCTATTAGTGACATTACCATTTTCCTGTTCCTTGCAGGAAATAATGTAAAAGTAAAGATATCCTTGAGTCAAGCTTGATTTCCACTGATTGCTTCTCTAGTTTTCTTGACCTTGTCACAGAAGTGGTTTGTCATCGTCTTCTTCTGCAATGCTTTTCTGAAATTCTAGTAAAAAGCCTTGGAATTCTCAAGTGGTCTCCCATCCAAATTCCAGCCAGAACTCATCCAGTTTAGCATGCCAAGTTTAGCTAGCTTTTCTTATAGATTGAAGCAGAAGTATCATTGGTCAAATAGTATTTCAGTTGTGGTTTTTCCTTTTCAAGGACGCATTGCTGGGAAGAGATGGAAGAAGCAGTAGTTGGCAGTACCTAGCACTCTTACTGTAATGTTATATTGCTTGAGCTGTAATCGCAGAGATAACTATTTATATTATTTATCCTCTACACAGATTTTATACTTACTTCCTTCAACTCCACAACTATTGTGAAAGATTTTCTTTTCCTTTCTTTGAATTTTGTTTAAATATTTTGAGATTTATTGCCTGTCACCCAGTGATGCATAGACTGAATGGTAATTTGAAATACGTTTAATCGTTCAATTAAATGGCAAAGGTTGGGTCACTGTTGGTTCCAACTGCATTGTCTTCCTTGAGGTTCAATATATCTTTCATAGAGCCTGACTATAAAGAAAGTTATCTAAAATTAATGCAACACGTGGAAATAAACTTTAAGAATTTTGTGAGGTGCTCAGAGATTTTGTGATGGTTATGCCACTACTTAGGTTGATTTAGCACAATAGAATGTTCACGGTACTGGTAGTCCTTGCTTAATGACCCTAACTGAGACTGGCAACTCTGCCACTAAGCAAAGTGATCACTAAATCAGAAATCACATGACTATAATTGTGCTTTTTGGCTAAAAAGACTACTTAATTTCTTATCTTCAGCTTTGTTTGTCTCCTAACCTCTTCACTCCTCCTGGGAATGCTTAAATGTCTGCTTGCTGTCTTGTACACATCAAAAGCAATGCAATCTCTCCTTTCCCTGACTCTTTCCCACTGAAGGCACAATCATATTTCTTTCAATGTGTAGAAGTCCAAACAGTTTACTCACTTGAAATCCCTCCCCAATGTTTTTGGTCTGTGGGGGAAGTTAAGAAGGTAAAAAAGAAAAAGACCAGAGTGCATCCTCTGCACAGCCAATACCCCATGGGTATTGATAAGCAGGGATTAACACCAGACAAACAATCAAGCAGAAACCAATACCCTAATCAAGGAACTAAGGTAAAAAAGGTAAAGGTTTCCCTGTCTGACTCTAGGGGATGGTGCTCATCTCCGTTTCCTAACCAAGAGAGCCAGCGTTGTCCAAAGATGCTTCCATGGTCATGTGGCTGGCATGACTATATGCCAAGGTGCATGGAATACTGTAACTTTCCCACTGAAGTGGTACCTATTTATCTATTTGCATTTGCATGTTTTAGAACTCTAGGTTGCAGGAGCCTGTCACATGGTACCTGCGTCTTGAATTGCCAACCTTCCAGTTGACAGCCCAACATCTTAACTGTTAGGCACCATGCCCCTCTGGTCAAAGAACTACCAAGTTGAAAATCACCCACCCACCAACACTGGCAAGACAAGCTACTGCATATAAACAAGGAGCAAACTCCACATTCACTAGCACTAATTATGTTACCTAGTTGAGTAATTAAACATTTGCAAGCAAACAATAAATTTGGTCAAGATTAACATTGGCAAGAGCAAGAAAAAATAGATACTGATTACACTGATAACATCAGCATCAATGTGGTATCCTTTGCTTCTTAACAGAAAATACAAGGTAGATTTGTGGTACATGATGAATATAGAATTATGAAAAGTCAGTGGGTTGCACAACATCTTTAACAGATCAATCAAGTCCTGATTGTTACATTGTTTCATCATGTTCAATCTGATAAATTTAGTAGGTGTGCGTGATTGTTTTAGCAAGTTGCATTAACCCTGTCCATTTGATTAGTTAATCATTCAGTGTATTGCATAATCTCAGGAAATGGGTTTCTTCAGTAACCAGGTTGTATAAATACAGCCCTTACCTTACATTACCTTACCTTACCTTACCTTACCTCACCTTATATTCACAACAATAGAGACCAGGGGGTTGGGGCCAAAGTGTTCCAATGAGATTCAAATGGGACCCACCAATCTCCCTCACCTTTTGTGTGGTAGAGATTTTCTCATTGATTAATATGATGTGGACCATATCTGAGTGGGAAAGATGGTCAAGTACCATTAGAACTTTAAAGTTGATCATCATCAACCTGAACTGAACCCAAATTCTGTAATTAATGTAGCAACCTTATAAGCATAAGCATACCACCATACATGTAACGCTGAATCAATTGTTTTGAGGGAAAAGGTAAGGCGCTACATATTATGTCTCAGCAACTGCAACTTCTGAATCATTTTCAGGGGCAGTCTGGTGTAGATTTCTTACAGTGGTCTATAGGGAGGTGACAAGGTCTTGAGTTACTGTTGGCAGGATGTCTTGATCCAAGAAACCTGCAGGTGATGTAGTAGTTGGAGTTGGGCAAAGGCTGCCTAGTTATGATCTCCACCTGCTGCTCCAAGAGGAGCCAAAGATCCAAGAGGATGTACAAATGCCCATTCAGAACCCATCCTAAAAGCTAGAGGATTCTACCACCAACCTGGAATCAAAGTCCAGAAACTTGTGGAGGGATGCATTTGTATTTCTATTTATGGCAGTTCCTATTTAATCACTTCCAGACAAACAACCAAAAGTGGTAAACGGTTGACATTCTTTTAATCTAAATTGATCTTAAGTTAGGATCCTATCCCTGTCCTATTGTATGAACATAATAACTAGTGAAATGCCAATTATACTGCAGAAGTTAACGGCATGTAGAGGATTGCATAATTGACAAAAATAGGGTGATCCAGATGACTCAACCAAAGGAAAGAAATTGCAAAATAGGAGGGGGAGGGAGAGGATGGGGAATAAGAATGAAGGAAAGAAGGAACCGGTACGTAACATTCAAGCCAATCACAGATATTAGCAGTAAGTATTTCCATAACCTTCAGAATATTTTTTTTAATTGATGCATAGAAATTGTTCTATTTCCTATAAGTTTGCATCTTTGCATATATGAATGCATACATTGTAATCACCTACAACTTCTATATTCACCTTTAGTAGAAACTCAACTATGGGTTTCATCCAAGAAATGGGAAACCTTGCACATCCACACGTTATAGATTGCAGAGAAATTGTTCAATATCTCACATTTACTATTAAAACATTGATTATATAATCTTTTAATGCATCAACAAATGCCTTGATTTTAATACTGCATCTATGAAGGTTATTTGGAACATAAAGTTTCATATGCTGTAGTTGTATATTGGAAAGAAACTGGGATTGGCCAAGAATACCAACAGACTATTACAATGACATGGCATCAGTGTAGCACACAAATCAACTAAAGCTCTGCAAAACATCTTAAGTAAACCAAAAGTCCCAGCAGCCATCTACAAGAGTCATCTACACATACAGTATAAGATAATACTGTATAACATAAAATAACACCCACTATGTACGACAAACAGGCAGAGGTTTAGCAGAGTGCATCCATGAATACCAACTGGCAATCAGAAGGCATAATGAAATTCCATAACTACACAATACATGAGCAGATTTAAACATAATTTCAACTGGGAAACTGTGATCATTCTAGGCTAAGCTAAGTCCAAAAATGCTAGATAATTACCAGAAGCCTGGAACTCAGACAAATCAGCTATCTACGGGCACATAGAGCTAAACAACATCTACATACCATTCAAAAGAGACAATCAAAAAGCTAATAAGGAAACCAAAATACCTCATCAGCCAGCATTGTCCAAAGGTGTTTCTGTAGTCATCTAGTCAGCATGATGTCATGGAACACTGTTACCTTCCCACCAAAGTGGTACCTATTAATCTACTTGTATTTGCATGCTTTCAAACTGATAGATTGGCTGGAGCGAGAACGGGACCTCGCCCCATCGTGTGGACCTTGGGTCTCAAACCTGAGCTGTCAGCTTTCCAGCTGACAGGTTCATAATCTTTAACTGTTGAGCCACCGCACTACCCTTATAATCTTATATATGTCTATAATAAAACAAGCATGTTTGGAATTTGCTTTGAGTTACATTTATTTCTTCTGGCTTCTGTCCAGGGGTTTGGGGACTGTCCCAAAGAATTTGGACAAAATCTACTAAATATTAGTGGAAGAAATATTTGCTTTCTTGACCAATAACTGAGGCCTCAAATTTGAAACTATAAGTATCTTTCATAAGAAGCATGGTCATAATTAACACACAAATAAACAGAAACATGATTCTATGACCTTTTTTAAAAGTAAGAAATATGATTGTAGCAGTATTTTGGGGGAGGGGGAAATAACCTTACTGTTCTGTAATTTTAAAAACAAAAAACTACTGTCCCTGTATCCTTCACAAAAGCATGCTCATCATTGCACTTTTAAAAAAAAGACACACACACACAAACACACAGTGTTCCATACTGAAGCTCAACATTGGTGCAAATGCATGTAAATCTTAAGGTTTTCTCCCGGGGCCATTCAGGCGAAAGAGAATTGAGAATAATTATGTAATTATTTAGCAGTGATATTTATTGCCTGTGGATCTCATAGCCATGGGCAGGTGAGTTTGAAGTATGACACAACATCCTTTGAAGTCACATGAGCATTCTTTCTTTAAGTAAGGATTGGCTTTGAATTAAATCGCATACATGATTTTCTTAATACCAAATTATGTACCTAGAACTTAATGACTATACAGATTCCTGAGGGGAGTTTTGTTTTACATTTTTTTGCTGCCATAGAGTCAATTAGCTTATATTTATGACCAACAAGTGAATAACAAGGAGAAAAAGAGAACGTTAGGAACCTAAATTTCTAAACAGTTTAGGAAGCTATCTCCAGTTTGCTATAAAAGGTTGTTGTGCGTGGCTGTCATCATCTTGCTCTCTGCTCCTTTGGAAAAGATTTTCAGATGGTCAGCCACCCTAATACTGACTAGGTAAAAGCTGGGGTTCTTCTTGAGACATGCCAAGATTGGCAAAGATGCTATCACCTGTCTGGGCTATGGTCAAGGACAATGACTCTTCACTTCCATTTTATTATGGAATAAGCTTTTCACAGGCTTGAGCCTATAATGTTTTCTGGTTTTAGTCTCTTTCTAACCCAGAGGAAGAATGAGAAGTGAATATTGCTGAATGAGTCATTATCTGCTACATCACAATTGACCAGGGGAGAAGATTCCTAATCAGAGGAGACCATTCCATATGGAATTTTCACTTTCTCCCCTACCGTGGGAAGAATCTTCTGAGGTGGAGGAGGAACATTTGAGACAGGTCAATTTTTGGGGAAGGCTCAAGAGTGCAAGTTTCAACTACATCTGACCTTAGATTTACCGATAAACCACCACACCACCATTTATTTAATATGTATATATAAGCTATTTTTATGACATGGCCATCTCAAAGAGGCTATCAATACTAATATATACAAATTAAAGTGAAAAATAAGTTCCAAGGAAAGCCATGACAAGTCTAAGCTACTTTTTAAGTTTCTCTGAATTGCTGCCATTTGATAAATCAATTTTCACTTTTAAAACCAGACTAGAGTAGATTGACTATAAACAGCTAAGGATTCCATCAAAATCTGTACAAGGAAAAAAAAGGATGGTAAGTTTGATGATAAGAAGACAAGTTGTACCTGGAATACTTTTGAAGCACTACATAAAATTCATAGGATTAAATTAAGCATGGGTGTGCTGGGTTAACTCAAAGGCAGTATATTCATACCCTATTTTGAGTTGATACTGGCAAATGCCAAACTCAGTCAACCATTTGAGTAAACTTGTATGCAGCAAATTAATGTAGCTCAAGTGCTTCATTATAACTCAGATTTGTCCTGTTAAATCCTACTTGGGTATTTTGCCAGAACACAAGGGGGAAAACCAAAGATCTCCATGGCTGATGGTCCTTTCCCCTGGGCTTAAAAGAAAAAAAAGAAAAAAGAAATAGCTGAGACATATTAGTGTCTTCTTGAAGCCTAGGGGAAGAGGACAAGTTGAGGCTGCCTACACAAAGCATATAAGCACATATGGGGCAGATGTCTAACTCTGATTCATACATCTCAATTATTTTGAGAGGTAAATATTTAAGCAACAGCAATATAGGAGGAACATAAAAATAATGGGCAGGTGCAGCTCTCACACCCTGCCCTACCAGCTTACTCATCCAAAATCTGGAAGCTGTGCCAGAATAATATTTTGTGTGGTCTGTTTTTTTCTTTTTTAAAAAAAGAACTCTTTGATTAAGCGACAAGCGGATATTCTTGGCTCATCTATTCTATATTTCATTTTCTTAAGAACAAAGCAAAGATTCTCCAATTTCATCAGTCGATTTCCCCCCCCCCAAAGCACAACTAAAAGAATGAGCACAAATTTCAGCACATTAATACTTATACAATTCTACTCTATTGGTCATATCAGTGACCCTTTCATTTGATGTAGGCTCTTTAAGGTTATAACTATTGTCAAGTGTAAGGAAGAAACTCAGGAAGAAAAATAAAAAAATCCAACCTGGAAAACTCTGTGGAAGTGAAAAAGACCTTAAAGTGTAAACAGCAACTCAGGGAGGGGCCTAACATTAGCGATGTATCTAGAATTTTATTTGGGCTATGCAACTTCTTCTTTTTGGGCTGGGACATACTTGGATTTCAAATTCTATGACAGGAACTGCATCCCCCCCAAAATGAATGGGACATAAAAGTAGTGAAAGATACTAAAACAAGAACAAAACTTCATTTCATCTTAAATTTAATCAAACCAATTAGTCACAGGCAACAGAGGTAACAGAATGAAGAAGAGTATATATGTTTATCTGTCTACCTTATCTAGGTCCCAACACAGATCATTTACTAGAATGTCCTATGCTGTCTCAATTATACATTCAAACTTGAAATGAAAGGGATCCAGATAATCTACTTCTTCTTGGGTACTCTATATCTGAATGTGAACATCAACCTTCTCCAAAAAGGAGTTGGATAATATGTGATAGTCATCAAACACAGTCAGATACCCAAAGAAGGCCTTCCTTGGAAGGTGGTACATCACAGCTTCTTTCAAAATGCAGGCATCACTTCCTTCAAACTATGCACTCACCACTTCTTGGGTCTAGCTGATAATTCCTCATCAAAACCTCATAGTTCCAGGTGGGCATGGATCAAGACCACAACTTGCAGGAGACATGGCAAATAGTATCTTATCCAATGAATCCCTCTGGCTTAATATGCAAGCATTCATACCTTGTTACCTCAGGTGCACAACCTCTGATCACAAATAAGAGGTCTAATAAATTCAATGATACTCCCTGGCCTTGGTCTTGAGATTGCTGCAGGGCTTAAAACTTGGAAGGGCCAGCATCCCTGATATTGTTCAACCAGGTATCAGTAATACACATCTAGTTTGTCTGTTCATTCATATTCATAAATGAATATAGTCTCATTATAACATAGTTGGCATTTACCAGTGACAATCAGAGCTCAAGATCACCAATGATCTAACTATCAGGATGTGGAAAGCAGATAATGATATCAAATTGTTAATCCCCATTCCTCTGGAATGTTCAGCTTGTTGCCCCCACACCCTGTTTCCCCTCAACCCATTGAATGCTGCTTTTATCTAAAAAAAATGTGATCCCTCACAGATCCATCTCATAACCACACATTCCCATCAAAATCTATCATGCATCTGCACCTAGCCATACAATCACCACCTCTCAGGTTTGCCAATCCCATTATCTAAGCAAGCCACTGAAGCTAGGTAGGTAAGCAGACCACACACAGAAAATTCCACTCTCATCACCGTTAAAATTCCCTCAAGATCTTCACCTGCATACCAAGTTCGTATAAATCAACCAGTTCCTCCCTACCCTGAGGGACCTCAGCTCCGAATCTCATACTTCTCTTGTCCAGCTTTCTGTCTCTCATATACTTATGAGGGTACTTAGAATTGACAACATTTCCATCTGCCAATTACAAAAGGTCCCAATGCTTGGATCACATATACTACACTGACACATTACAACATCCTAGATTCTTCGGAAGAACTTGATGTGTATGAAGGCCAACACCAGCTAAAGAACTGGCAGCTATGATTTCACATTGTTGTGTATACAACAATAATATAGATCAAACAAAAAAAAAAGTTCAAAAATTCAAGAGGTAATACGTACATTATACAAGTAGCCAAACATTAAGTGGGCACTACTGTTTATTCTTAAATCATCCAATTATTGATGTTTCTTTTGTTGCTTGCTCATTTTCTGTTCATGTAATTGTGGAAATGAATAAGATATAATGTCTTCTTTTGCGTTACTTTATAATACTGTATGTATCTGTTTGAATAGATTGAATAGATTGTCATTGTCCTCTATTTTAATATGCAAACTATACTTTTCAGTTACATAAATCCCTTATTGATACTACATTTCCCAGGCCTGGCTGATGTAGGAAGGACAAATTTATCCTCTTTGCACTTGACAGCTCATGTGGAACTCCTGGGGGGAAAACAGGAAGTTCCATTGACCTCTCACCGTATTCCTGCCCAAATCGGAGAAGTCTCCCCACTCTCGCTTTCTTCATCATTCCCTCAACTGCTCGCTGTTGTTTTTATAACTGTAATGACCCTTCCATAAATTCATCACTGTAAACCCCTGCTTTTTATTTGCAGTAGTGGAATTATTTGACGCAGCTGGTTACTGTTATTGCAGGCGGATGGGAAATGGAAGGAAATTTACTTGAGATGTCTTTATTACAGTTCATTACAGGGGTGTCTGGTGTAATCGTTTCAAACAGTGGGACACGGGACTTTTGTGAGTGCCAATTCCTAACAGGAGTGGAAGATGACCCGTCCCACCATGTAGCATATCCCATTACTAGCACCAGTCCATCTTACACTTTACATTTTGTAGAACCCTCTGCCACCCATTTTTAATAAAATCCCGGAGCTTTTCCCTCATCTTCTCAAACGACTACTGCCACAACACACAAAATCTCTTCAACTGAATGTCAGGGTTCCAAGTATCCGGGGCAAGCAATTCCTCAAAGATCCGTTTTATTAGAGATGTCATATTGGCACATCTTGGAAAACCCGAATATGAAAGCTCCTGGGTTTTCCCCACCCAAAAGAAAGTCAAAGTCCCATCCCCCTGCACCCACATGTCCATCACATGGTCCAATCAATCCACCGTCCCAACTGGAGATGCCTCCCAGTCACGCCACTCCAGGTGCAGGCTGAACGTCCTTGACTCTCAGAGAAAAGAACGTTGTTATGGCTAAATAACTCTACCAACTCCATGCAACCCCCCTCCCACTTTCCCACAGCACTAAGTGTGGCAGCCCTGAAGATCCAAAAGCATAAGATGGCCTCCATGGCTGACACTGGATCTTATGCGACATTACCCCACATCGATCAGTTTTGGGCGTTCAGTTCAGTCAAACTAGACTTTTCGTCTAACAAAATCGCACACAACTAACACCTATGTGCAAATAAATAAATGGTATGGCTATCTTTCTCTCGTTTCAGACTTTTTTGTGGTCTGTGAGTTAAATGCTGTTTCTGGCTGCCTTTGGTTAGACCGCTTCCTAAAACGTTCTGCAACTGGATTCAGTTTTCTGTTTGTAGTTTGTCTACCATCTAAGCAACCACCCCCAGCCTCTAACTCTTTTTCCAGCAGGTTTCTCTGAAACTTTAGATTTCTCTAAATCTTTTCCCAGCAGTGGAAGTTTGCTTTTCCCTTTAGCTCCATACCACACACAAATTCCTCAACTACCCTTTTCCGATTGAATGCAGTCGTCACAATGACTTCCTTGATTTAAAAACCCACCCAGTACCCCTAACCAAACCTATTACCTATGAACTTTCTAACTAAAAAAAAAAATCTATATTTTTACTTGTTTGTGTATTCAGCAATAGTTTCTTCTATGTTCGAAATTGCTGCTTCAATCTACTCTTGTACCATTACTTCTGTATATTTTTAGTAGGAGAGTAATTGAATAATTGATTAAAGAACTAATAATGAATTCATTACCAATAATCTTTGAAGTGTACTTTCTCTATAACTATTGTAATACAACAATATTATTGTATTAATATAGCTACATGGATATGTTGTCCAATTTAAGGAAACCCAACAAGCAACAGAAGTGTGATCAAAGGGCTGATTCAAAAATTGCTTTCAACGATGTGTGTATATTTATTCTTTATAAAATAACCTTCAATTCAGCCACAGTAACTCAGTTTGTTTACAACCATGAAATAAATTACATAAAGTGCTTCCACTGTTTAGTCTGCCTTTCCTTGTAGAAGATCTCCCTCACTAGCTAATATCTGCTTCTGTTCTTTTTCCCCCCCAACAAAAAATGATACTGGATCTGCCTTCTCTGACTTACATAGTCAATCTAACCTATATTAGGCTTATAGTTTGTTCTGTTTCCGTGGCAGCTTTGCAAATTTTATAAATAAATAAATAAATAGCAATCGCAATAGCACTTAGACTTATATACCGCTTCACAGTGCTCTACAGCCCTCTCTAAGTGGTTTACAAAGTCAGTATATTGCCCCCAACTGGGTCCTCGTTTTACTGACCTTGAAAGGATGGAAGGCTGAGTCAACCTTGAGCTGGTCAGGATCGAACTGCTGGCAGTCTACAGAGTTAGCCTGCAATACTGCATTCTAACTACTGCGCCACCACGGCTCTTAAATGGCACTGTAGTGAAATATTGTGTAACCTATATTATAGGTTATAATTTAGAGTTATAACGTGGAGTCTAATATAGGTTACACTATATTTCACTAGTGTCATTTATTTATTTATTTACAAAATTTGCAAAGCTGCCACGGAAACAGAATGGACTAATCCTACTTTATATAATCGCATATATCAACCTAAATATCATCAGTTCAGAGAGGCACATGCTGTAAGACAAGAAATATACAAAGCAACATATAAACCAAGTTAGGGCCCCAAAGCCAATTTGTTAATTGCTTTCCTTTTCTCATTGCCTGTGATAAGTTCAAAAGATTTATCCATCGGCAGGTATCTGACAAATCAGGCTGACCTACCTAGTAAACTGGCTCGATGATTTGCTAAAAAGCTCCTGCATCAAAATTGCAGAAGGACAATATATATTTCACTGGCTGTAGCTCCTGATTATTACATGAAGAAGCCACAGAGCCTGCCAAATCCCCAAATTCCTTCTCCTACATGCCTGAAAAGAGGTTTAAAAGCTTTTAATGTGTAAGCATTTTCACAGACTGCTTGAAAAGGTAATATTATATAGACTGTAATATAAAAGAATAAATGCAATTTGAGGATATTTATCATTTGCTGTGTGCCATTTATTAATAAATCACTATGGATCCATAGTAGTATGTGACTGCTGTATCAAATATGCTCCTTGTTTTTCATTATTTATTTGATTTTTATACCACCCAGTTCACAATTATCCTGTACTCATGTCTAGGATGCCTTAAGAATAATAACAGTATTCCATAGAATTGTTCTTCAATTTTTCTTTTTTTATTCTCTATGTTTTTTCCCCTCTTGCCTGTACTTGTTAATTCTTTCCTTTACAAAATAGAAAATAATTCAGCAGGACAATAAGGACAGTTAGAACAATTAATCAGTGGAACAGCTTGCCTCCAGAAGTTGCGAATGCTCCAACACTGGAAGTTTTTAAGAAGATGTTGGATAACCATTTGTCTGGAGTGGTGTAGGGTTTCCTGCCTAGGCGGGGGGTGGGACTAGAAGACTTCCAAGGGCCCTTCCAACTCTGTTATTCTGTTATATTCGGTCATCAAATTAGATAACTATGTTCGTTTTTTTAAAAAAGAAACCAATTTCACTAACAGCGCTGCTGTGTGGCAGGTTCTTAGAAACATGGCTAGCTGAGCATCATGTGAATTTTAAAGCCAACACATTTGGGAGCAGCAGACTGTGGGAGGCAATTCTAGTATTTCATTAGATTTCAGTCAGAACATTTATATAGCATTGTAATGTTTATACAGATTTGCTTGTTCTTGAGTGTCTGCCACAAAGAAGAGGGGGGTCAAACTATTTTCTAAAGCATCAGAGGGCAGGACAAGAAACAATGGATGGAAACTAATCAAGGAGAAACTTCCTAACAGTGAGAACAGCTTGCCTTCAGAAATTGTGGGTACTCTGTCACTGGAAGCTTTTAAGAAGAGTCTGGACAGCCACTTGTCTGGAATGGTATAGAGTCTCCTACCTGAGCAGGGGGCTGAACTATTAGACCTCTAAGGTCCCTTCCAGCTCTATTCTATTCTATATTTTTTATAATGTCCCACACTTTTGGAATTATTTTGGAGGTTTGGAAGGCACATTATAAATATTTCTTCTCCTTCTTCTTTTGTAGATATTCTACTACAATGTTTGTAAAGTACATCTTTATCAAGATAAACTAGTTTGTTCAGTTATTCTGCTATTGACTAGCCTCTTCCCTGTTGGATATTGGGGAAGCAGTTGTTAATTGATTACCATGGATACTCATAAGTGTTTCTAAGGCTCATCTCTTTAACAAAGATATGTAAAATTGTATTGTTGCTTAATATAAACATTTCCAATAACATTGTTAACACTAGTAAAAAGGGAATGATCCAACAGTACTAGGCTGGAATGGCAATTGGTTTAATTGCTCAAAAGTAGCTCATTTGCCATAAAGAACAGGATTATCCAAGACTACTTCAGAATGACATAGTCTTGGATAATTCAAAATACCAGTCAATTTGCAGAACGTAGGATTAACATGGGTAATTCTTATAGCTTGCAAGATACTGATGTGAATATGGAGCCAATCATATAGGACAGGGGTCTCCAACCTTGGCAACTTTAAGACTTGTGGACTTCAAATCCCAGGAACTCTGGGAGTTGACGTCCACAAGTCTTAAAGTTGCCAAGGTTGGAGACCCCTGATCTAGGAAGTGAAAAACACTATTCTCACACTAACTGAACTAGCTAGATTTTCTAAATGTTAATATAGCTAACGAAGAAATATAACAAGACATATATTGACTGGGAACATGAGCATTTCTATTAGAGGAAAAATTAACAGAACGGCTCCCATTGACCCATCAATGGGGAGTAAGCCCCACATAATTCAATTGGAAGTTGAAGTCCAGATATCTCAAATTTGCCAGGATTGAGAAACACTGCCTTAGACTGATCTGTATGCTTGTTTAGGCTATTGATTCTTTGACTGAGTTGAGGAACCCCTCATTTGGGGACTCTTCTCAAGCTGAGTCATCTCTAAAGTGCTTCTGCAGATCTCTATTTTCTCTTCTCTTCCAATTTTGTATTTTTTTGCCCATTCCTTTCTTTTCTTTCCCAGGGATTCCTTGCAGTCTGTTGGAGGAGGAGGAGGAGCAGGAGGAGGAGCAGGAGGAGGAGGAGGAGGATTATTAATCTTGATTACAATTTACTAGCTGCAAGTAAAAATTGATTGCAAGGGATTCCTAATTTACATGGTTCGTCCTGATTCTTCTATTTTCCAATCTTACCTGTCCACAGAAAGGCAGAGGCACAGCCTGAATGTCTCTTTTAGCTGTACCCAGATCCTGCTCCATCCCTTTGGCACACTGATTGTTGCAGATTGTCAACCTGCATACTTGGAGCCTGTTCATCGTTCCTTTTTTAATTTTAACAAGAGAGGAGCAAGAGATTTCAGATAGCAGGCAGAGTGGTAGGGATATTAGTACAGAGTTGAGAGAGCACAGCAAATATAAACCTTTATGCCA
The DNA here is from genome assembly GCA_003457575.1 of Thermophis baileyi. Classification (NCBI taxonomy): domain Eukaryota; kingdom Metazoa; phylum Chordata; class Lepidosauria; order Squamata; family Dipsadidae; genus Thermophis; species Thermophis baileyi. Next base: position 7,061,344 of record QLTV01002694.1, read on the forward strand.
CAGTGTCAAAAACAGATTGCACCCACATAAACGAAAAGAACAACACATTACAATAATTAAGGCAAGCACACACTATTCTTCTCATAGCAAAAAAGAGGATGGAATGTCTCTCCTGAATAAAGTATCCCCAAACAAGCATCTTACTAGAAAGGAAATTTAAAGAGAGAAAATATTGCCAAACAATTAGAACAAGATTAACATTCTCAAAAATTCCAAATAGTTAAATGGATAGATCATAGGATAGGAATATATCCGGTTATAACTTGATTCTTAAAAAGCTCTCCCATTCATCCTACAATGAATTAATACAAATGGAAGATTATGAAATAAAACAATGGTTTTAAAAGGCTAAAGATGGGAGAAGGGGATGAATCCATTGTACCAGGGTGATATTGTAGTATCACACTTGTAAAAGAAACTACCATCACTCATATGTTATGTTCATATATTTCAATATTTTATTTTATCCTTTTAGAAGAAGCATGGTGCATAACAGAGGTGGGTTCCTCCCAGAACGGACCGGTTCCCCCGAACTGGTAGCGACCCGCTGGTGACATCACTGAACTGGGCCAATTATAATTACTTAGCCAAACCAACTTCACAGAATTATTAGGGGATAAAATTGGAGGGAAAGAATGCCATGCATGTCCTCTTGAGTTTCTGGGGGAAAGGTACGCTATACATCAAATGAATGATACTCACAATCCATTCCATTTCCTTCTAAATACCCTCTTCTTCCATGCAGAAGCAGCTCATCCATCAATCTGAATCCAATCTGTTTCCTGCCTTATGTACAGTGTAAGCATTGTTCCTCTAGAGCAGTGTTTCTCAACCTCAGGAACTTTAAGATGCCTGGACTTCAACTCCCAGAATTCATGCTGGCTGGGGAGTTGAAGTCCATGCATCCTTCCTCCTGAGGTTGAGAAACACTGATCTAGGGATTCAAATTCTTAGTTGTCCAATATTCTTCCAGTTGCATGGACTTTCAGATTGATAAAATCTCATGAAGATATTCTTGCAACACGATGGCACTTATCAGGATTTTCATAAACAATACATTTGACAGACTAATTAGCCTTACTTCCCTTGCTTAGGACTTTTTTTTTTTAGATGCCTGAATGTACAATAGAAATCTCTTTGTAAAACCACTTCTATATGCATTGACTTCCATGTGGTTGAGACTCACATGGAACCAATTATCTCCAGCTAGAGGCATAAATACCTCACTATAGAAATCTATGACAAACACACAGGTGCCTCTCCTAAAATGCCATCATGTTCACAGCATTACAGGGATCATTATTGTCCTTTGTATGGTACGTTTTCCCGTACTAGCTGACATCTTATGCCTAGAAGCAGATATGAAAAGGTATGCATGAATAACCAGGGCAAAAAAAGAAAGAGAGAGAGAGAGAGAAGAGAGAAAGAAGAAAGCTCAAGCAATGAATATTGAAGCTACAGATAGAACTTGCCCCAGCAGAACTCCATTGGTAAATGACAGTAGCTTCCCAATTTCACAAAATACAATGACACTGTTCTGCCCCAGCGATGAGCCACCAATAATACGCACACAAACTGCAAAAACACTGTTCTTTTACTAATAATAAAGGTCTCCTAATAACTTCTTAGGAGCTGTTGAAAACAAAGTAAAGGCAGAATAGTCTTTTTCAAATCCCCGCTGTTAATGTCTAATCTTAACAGCTGGCCGGAGTCCAAGAGATAATGAGCAGGTCTGACTGTATCTGGCAATACTCCCAGAGCTAGGAATGCAGGAAACAAGACCCGTAGTGGAACAAGAACCGAGCAGACTGGAGTCACAAAGATCAAGAGTAATAATAAACGTTGTTTCCTGCAACAAGGCTAAGCGTGGTCAGGGCTTAAACAGTCTAAGGGTGTGGCCACTTAGCCTGCAACTCTAGACCTCCTCCTGAGTAGCCACTCTTGTCTTCTAGCAGCACTGCGTGCCCGAGCATTGAAAAGAAGAGGCTCTTCCTCTTCTTCTTCGGCCCTGATGGGCTCCTCAGGAGGTACAGAAGGCCCTGGTTGACTCTCAGCCTCCTCGCTCTCTGACCCGGGTGCCAGGTGCACGGGCTGATGGTACCTCGCCACAACCGCCTCATCGTCCTCCTCGCTCTCTGACTTGGGTGCCAGGTGCACGGGCCGATGGTACCGTGCCACAACCGCCTCATCGTCCTCGGGATCCATGATCACCTGCACGGGACGCTGGCGGGCCACAACAGACACAAAGCTCATACGGAAAGTCATCCCCTGGAGGTGCTCTTGATTTGAGGGACACGTGAGCTGTACCTTTTGCTGGCAGTGCCAAGGATGTGATACTGGTTGCAGGACATTTTGTGCGAGCTTCTACTGGTCAACTGGAGAGATCGCATTAACTAGCTCATTGTGATCTGAATGTGTGGGGCATTGGGAGGGGAAACAAAACACATAATTCCCACGGCACTGTCTTATGCCTAAGGATATCTAATCTTGTAGTAGAACTGTATTACTATTATCCTTCTCACCTTTCCTATTACCTGTTCTTATTGGTAAGTATCACTTTGCTGGTTGTATCTTATGATTTACGATTGTATCTAATAATTTTTATCACTTTCTTGCTTGTATGTATACTGAGGGCTTATGCACCATGTGTATGTCCAATCACACTTGGCTAATAAAGAATATTCTAGTCTAGTCTAGTCTAGTCTAGTCTAGTCTAGTCTATTTAAGTCTATTCAAGTCTATTCTATTCAAGTCTATTCAAGTCTATTCTATTCTATTCTATTCTACTCTACTCTACGTTTATGCTATGCTATGCTATGCTATGCTATGCTATGCTATGCTATGCTATGCTATGCTATGCTATGCTATGCTATGCTATGCTATGCTATGCTATGCTATGCTATTTGCAAATGTCCACTGTTGTATGGTGTTGACCAGAGGTGGTATTCAGCAGGTTCTGACCAGTTCTGGAGAACCAGTAGTGGAAATTTTGAGTAGTTTGGAGAACCGGTAAATACCACCTCTGACTGGCCCCGCCACCATCTATTCTCTGCCTCCCGAGTCCCAGCTGATCGGGAGGAAATGGGGATTTTGCAGTAACCTTCCCCTGGAGTGGGGAGGGAATGGAGATTTTACAGTATCCTTCCCCTGGAATGGGGTGGGAATGGAGATTTTACAGTATCCTTCCCCTGCCACGCCCACCAAGCCACGCCCACCAAGCCACACCACGCCCACCAAGCCACGCCCACAGAACCGGTAATAAAAAAAATTGAATCCTACCACTGCTGTTGACATAGTATTGTATGTACTGGGAAAACATGAAACTGTTACATCGACCATATAGCTAATAAAGGGGCATCCTTGAAATGTCAGGCTGTTACTAGAATGTTGTTCAAGAATATTTAGGCATACTTTTCTATCTGACACATTAGTTTTTGTATCTAGAATTATTGTCATGCTCTTAGCTTTGCTGGCCATTTCATTAGTGTTGAGATTGACCTAAGAACTGGCTGCCATAGTGCAGTTAGAAGATCTGCCTGCCTTAGCTTGAACTTTTAAAAAGTCTGCATGCCATGTTTAGCTGGAATTGGTCATGCTTTCCAAACATGTAAGAAAAAGAAACCTAAGTTCCCAGCAAAATCCCCAAAGCTATTGACCAGACCTTCCCCAGACTCTGAAATGAAGCTCGCACACTTCCTTAAGCCCTGAGCAGCAGCAGATGAATAGTGAATACAAAGATGATGTCAACAGTTTGTGCAGGAGCCAAAGAAAATGCTCGGGGGTCCTCTAGGGCTTCATCCCCAAGTTTGCTGAATGAGTAATAAGCTGCCTTTCACTGAGATGCCAGCATTCAGATGGGACATCCGAAATAGGGCTCTTGTGCATTTCTTTTGTTCCTTGCAGAGTTGGGGTGCTCTGAGTTGAATAGGTCGGTCAGAGTTGGTCTGAGGTTCTGACATGCTGGACTGTAGCAATGGTACTCTTTAGCTCAGAATAACAGCAATCATGTTATAAATTTTAAGGCAGTGAAGACAGGGGTAATATAAGGAGAGAAACTATGACAATGTCTTCAGCAATGAAGCTAGCCTAGCTTCACAGTTTGCACTACTGTAGTTTGTGGGTCAGATGGGCCTCCTTCCTCTCACTATGGCTCAGGGGTGTTCAAACTCGATTTCATTGAGGGGTGCATCAGGGTTGTGTTTGACCTCGGGGGGGCAGGGGGGCCATGGCCAGCTTGATGTCACTCATGTCGGGAGTGCCTGTGGTGGCGTGAGCGCTTTGCCAGGGAAAACGGGCTCCCGAGCTCCATTTTCAGCTGCAACGGCCTCCTGCAACCCTCTGCCAGCAGAAACAGAGCTTGGGAGGGCTGCACGTAGCCTTCCCGAGCTCCGTTTTCTCTGGCAGAGCCATTGCGGGCCGGTCCTTCACTGTTTCCAGGGCGGCCCCGTGGGCCAGATCTAAGCACCTCACGGGCCGGATTCGGCCCACAGGCCTTGAGTTTGACACCCCTGCTATAGCTAGACAATCTCTGTTGAAAAATGAAGCTAATTAAAGAGATATCTTTGGTTCATGCTGGAAAAAGTACTGCACATAAAATCTGGTCAAATACTGAACATGTTAAACATACGGCACTTGTATTTCAGGTAATTATTGATATTTTATATTGTAGCGATATGGGTGTTTTTGTGGGGGAATGGGAGTGTGTTTGTGCAGTTATACTTTTTCCCCTTGGGTTGGAAGGAAGGAAGGAAGGAAGGAAGGAAGGAAGGAAGGAAGGAAGGAAGGAAGGAAGGAAGGAAGGAAGGAAGGAAGGAAGGAAGGAAGTCAGAATCATCATCCTATATAAACAATTATAATTCAAAATATATATAGGAAACAAAAAGTAGGCAGTTCTGTTTATGATATCAACACAAGACATATAAGATTATAAACCTATGTTATTAGATTCCCTCAGAAATAAGAAATAAGCCCCACTGAGACCCATGAGATTTGCTTCTAAATGAGAGACTACATTCATTTACTTGGGAATAAAGTTTATGGATTTATTAGGATTTGATTTAGCATGGGAAGAGTTGAGCTGTGAAAAAATTGTTATTGTATAGAGTTAGGTAACATTGCAGACTAACTTATTGATTTGAAAAAATCAGAAAACATTATCAGAAAACTAGATTGGAAGAAGCCAAAATACCTCCCCACCAGCAATCAACACTCAGATGAGTATACATTAACACCAAGACTAACATCAGACCAACAATCAAGAAATAAACAATACCCCAATCAAGGAACTGCCAATCAAGTAAACAGGCCAACCAAAGAACTTCCAAGACCACTCCCACCAATCCTGATAGGACAAGCCACTAGAATATAAACTGAGAGCAAACCGCACTCTTTACTAGCACTGATAACGTTACCTAGTTTGGGCAATTAAACGTCTGCAAGCAAACAACCAAGTTCAGAGAGCACAAAGGACCCCCTCAAACCAAATGCAATTTTCCTGCCTGAAATGAATTATAAAATCTGAGTATATCCTAATTTCACATTTAGTTTCAGGTTCATGCCAACCTACTACACAATTTTACTTTTCAATACTATGTTGTTGCTTAAAAATGGAGTCACTTGGGTATATATTAAATATAAATGTTTTATTTTGTTGAAGGAGTTGACTTTTCATTTTAGGGTGTTTTTTTTTCTTTAGTTTTTTAAAAAATACGCATATATTGTTTTGTATCTGATTGTATCTTTTATTTTATATGTTACAGCAATAAGTAAATTAGGAAACGGTTTAATTGGAGTAAATCAAGCGAAACAGATGCATAAAGTTAAGTGAGTTAATGAGTACATGGAAAGTTAAGCAAGTCAATTAAATAAATGAAAAATAAATAAAAATGTGAAAAAATGAAAAATGTGGGGAAAGAACGAAGGATCTGAAAACATGGCTGGTGTTCTTCAGGCCACATGATGACTTTTCTGCCCAATTAATACAAATTCTGCATTAATCCTTTGGAATACAGTATATATACTGAATGAGAAAATATGCCTCTTAGTTTTTAAAATGTTCCAATTGTTTTAGCATTTTCTGAAACTAGCAGGTACTATTCATGATAGAAAAAAGAATTATAACTCCACTTGCGGCTTCTGCCAGCACGGCAATGTGTGAGGGCTTTGAAAGGAAGCATGTCAGGTCTCACTTCCCTGAAAAGTGTCATTACTAACTCAGAAGTGCTTCTTCCACGCTCACAAGACAACATAAATCAGCCTGCTGACCAACAGCTTCTTAGCTAATAACTGAAGAATTAAAAATGGGTCTGTGTTCATTTGTAATTGAATTTTAGCTCTTTTCTCTCAAACAGAAAGCAAGCCATGAAAAACGGTTCATTTCAACCCCACCTTTCTGAGCCACAGTATAATGGAGACAAAATCCATCATGATGCCTTGTCATCCGATGTCCCATTGAAAAGCGTGGAGTGAGTTTGTTGTGGCCAATATAAACTCCATTGGAATCAATAGGCTTCAATTGCAATCTGATTTACACTGGATTGTGCCCAATGGTCTGTACAATCTCAGAAACTTGGCTCCAGCCACCCTTTGCCATTAACTGTTGGTGATGGATTTGCCATTGAATGACCTTACTCTTGGAAATCTGTTTGTAATGAGTAATAATAACAATGAAGATGTCATCAAGCAGTAAAATTCTCTGGAGAGCTAAAATCTGTTCTCAGTTCAGATGAGTATAAACAGACAAAATATATGTGGTGCTCCAGGATCCTAAATTCCTGCCTATGAAAATATTACAGAAAAAGCTTCCCCTCTGCACAGTCTCTTTTGGACAATAAGTGAAACTCAAAAGCTCTAGCATCTGCATTAACCAACTGAGCAGAAAACAAAACCTGGGACAAAATCTAAAGTAATCTAATATTGAAGGGATGGATTAAGTAGCATAGCAGATGTTATGTAAATGTTTACTGAAATAATTAAAAGAAATCTGAAGTAGTTCTCCCACCTTAAGAAGGTATGTTGAACTGCCATTTTACGATTCATTTACCTCCATGGAAGGAAATCTATCTATCTATCTATCTATCTATCTATCTATCTATCTATCTATCTATCTATCTATCTATCATTCGGCTGCCCACTCATTTTTAGTGAATTAGGCAGCTTACAATTTAAAAAAAAAACAATATAAAAAGAATAAAAACAATAACGCTCCCATACCCATGGTGACAACAAGCAATCAAACAAAGCCACTTGATGGGCTCCATCTCACTCTGGGTTCCACAGGTCCATTGGCAAAACCAGGTGTTCAGGACCTTGCAGAAAAGTATCAAAGTGGAGGACAATCTAATCTCCTCAGTGATGATGTTCCAAAGGGAGGGAGCCACCACAGAGAAGGCCCTTCTGCTGGGCCCCCCAGATTAACTCCTTAGGAGAGGGGACCCACAACATTCCCTCCCTCCCTGCATTGGTGGGTTGGGTGGATGTAACTGGGAAGGTCCTTCAGATAACCTGGTCCCAAGGCAAGTAGGGATTTAAAAATACTCAAGAAATGCTTGAATATTCAATTGTCAAATCATGATAGAATAATATGTCTGGGTATTCCTAAAGATTCAGTACCCATGGACAATTGTATTCAAAATCCTATAAAGCAGCCCATCATCAGGTGGGGGTAGGAAGTGAAATGGTATTGTTGACTTTTGACTGCCAAATTCCCAGAAAAACAAGGCAAAGAGTGAAACTTTTGTGCTGGGTTCCACTTTTGAACATTCCAAAAATAATTACAATGCAACTTGGGCCACACCCAGTGTTAGTAGGGCGTGATAGTTGGAATAATGCTGTCAGGGTTCCAAGTAATAGATCCATCGCAATCAAAAACTCGGAGGCAGAATAGCTTTATTGGAAATATCATATTGGCACATATCTGGTGAAAACCAACTCTGAGGGGCCCCTTGGTTTTCACCTAATTAACAGTAAAAGTTTTCCTCTCAACCCCAAACAATTAGTCATGGCCCAATCAAAGCAGCGTCCGCTGGTCTGGTGACATCACTCCTCCTTCCTCTGGACAGTTGTGAGAACGTCCTTGGTTCCCAAGAGAAAGTATTTTATTTTGACTACACAACCCCAGCTACCTCTAATCCCCCCCCTCCCTATCCCTCGCTCCAGTGTGGCAGCACTGAAGCCTCAAGATGGCTTCGGCCAGATCAACTTTAGGGTTGACAAATACATAACTCTTGTACGAGAAGCAATAGGTTGAAACCAGAAGGGTCTTGAAACAATCTTAGTTCTAAGACAGTTCTTATTATATGTATATAATACAATGGAGGAAGGAGCATCACTGACAGATAAGGTATCAAAATCTATAAAGACAACTTTGAGCTGTTTCCTCGACTGTACACTGACGTGCTACTTCTGACTCACGACAACTGGTAATATTAAACTTGATGCAACCTGATGCGTCATTATCAGCTATGTCTGCAGCAAAGGAGATTATGAAACCAAAATGACAACATGCACATGGTAATATCAACATGCAAATGCTGTCGCTGTGCATTTGCATCACAGTGTAAGATGCAAGTATGTCAGTTTGCAAAATGTCACAGCACGTTTGTCCACTTATTTGGAGCCGCGGTGGCGCAGTGGTTAGAGTGCAGTATTGCAGGCTACTTCTGCTGATCACCGGCTGCCAGCAGTTTGGCAGATCGAATCTCACCAGGCTCAAGGTTGACTCAGCCTTCCATCCTTCCGAGGTCGGTAAAATGAGGACCCAGATTGTTGGGGGCAATATGCTGACTCTGTAAACTGCTTAGAGAGTGCTGTAAAGCACTATGAAGCGGTATATAAATCTAAGTGCTATTGCTATTGCTATTTTCCCTTATCATCACATGGATATAGCATGTTTAACACAAGCATCTCACCTCTGCCGAAGCAGGAAGGCTTAGAGTATCATGGGGGAATAATCTTCCATGATGACACAATCGCTTGAGTTAAAAGATGTCTGAAAAGGTTTGATGACGACCACTCAGGCATCATTAAAGGCCAAAATGTGCAAGAAAATATGGGTGCCCATGACTAAGTTAAATCTTTGTATCATTTTACCTACCAGAACTACCAGATTCTGTAACAGCTTTGTTCCCTATGCCATCCGTCTGGTAAACTCACAAAATTCGTTTTTCTCGCCATGTACATGTATACATCCAAACTAGACTGTGTGTCATATATGTGGGTATATGCATAATTTTGTATTTATTTTGTCATGTTTATGTAGTGTATATTGGAGGTGGTGACCCTTTGAGAGCTGTATGCAACAAAATTTCATTTTAAATATAGATGATAGATAGATAGATGATAGATAGATAGATAGATAGATAGATAGATAGATAGATAGATAGATAGATAGATAGATAGATAGATAGATAAATAGATAGATGATAGATAGATAGGTAGGTAGATAGATAGATAGATAGATAGATAGATAGATAGATAGATAGATAGATAGATAGATAGATAGATAGATAGATAGATAGATAGATAGATAGATAGATAGATA
>QLTV01002694.1:7072405-7127400 GCA_003457575.1 Thermophis baileyi
TAACACATTTCCTAAAAACACTATCTTTTTTAAAAAAAACATTTCCTCAAAACAACGAAATGCCCTGAAAAAAATTAACAATAAAATATCCTTTTAAAAAAACATTAAAAGCATAAAGAAAAAAAAAGAACCAGCCACTTAGTAGCAGGCAGAATCAACCACTCTCCAACCACAGCTGCTGTGGCCTAGAGGTAAAACTTTTGCGTCACAATCAGGAGGTTGTGAGTTCGATCCTAGGTAGAGGTGCCGCTGGGCTTCAATTTGAAATAAAAATAAAAATAAAACAAATAAAGCCAAAAAAAGATGGCGACCGCATGCACAGTGCTGGAAGTCACCTTCTGAGCATGCTCAGAAAAAAAATAAAAAAAATTCGAAATTTTTTTTAAAAAAAAGATGGCGGCCCCCACGGACCGGCAAAATAAAAATAAAAACAAAACAAATAAAGCCAAAAAAAGATGGCGACCGCATGAACAGTGCTGGAAGTCACCTTCTGAGCATGCTCAGAAAAAAAATAAAAAAAATTCGAAATTTTTTTTAAAAAAAAGATGGCGGCCCCCACGGACCGGCAACCACCGATCCGGTTCGGATGATGTCACTAGCGGGTCACTACCGGTTCAGGCGAACCGGTCCGAACCAGTAGGAACCCACCCCTGTTGCCATAAGATTAAGCCTTCTTGGTGGAAAAAAACCCACTGACGATTACACAAAATGTCAGACAGACCTCGGAAGCACTGGAGCTGTTATTTCTGAATATAGGCTAAGCAGTAAGAGATCATAAAATGGACACTCTTATAAAATCTATTGCCATCATTAACCATGGGTAACACACTCTCTCCACAAACCAATGGAGAAGCTGAAAGAACATTCGGCCAACAAACACTGACACAACAAGATGCATTCTTAGCTTGATGCTGATGTTCTGTTCAGATGAGCCTTACAGATGTTGAAAAGCAGGTAAGGACTTATCTGTCCTATATTGTTAATGCCAATAAAGGCACAATGGGAATAAGCAAAAGACAGCTGTTCCTCATTTCAGAGAAGCCGTCCGTGTTCATGTTACGATAAACTTGCAAGAGACCAAAACAAGGCTGTGATAACACAATCAAAAGTTGACAATATCCCGCCACCATGGTCAGACTCCAGTTCTTGTATTCAAGCCTCAAGGCTATGAATTTTAAAAGCAGAGTGGTTTGAAAGCCGGCTCATTATAGGGAGGACTTTGTGTTGGTAGAAATGCCAATAATTTATGGGGCAGAATAATCCCTGGGTGCTATTAGAACTGATTTATATTCTACTCATCACATTGGGATTAGGAAACTGAAAAAGGTTGCGGTTGGTTATTGTGTATTTCTGGATGACATACATTTCATGACTTAAAGAAGGGGAAATGCTGTGAAATATGATACTAATCTATGACTAGGAGGCTTCAGTATGGCAAGAGAGTCTAGAAAGAAGAGAAACAGGACTTAGCTAGTAAATGAGGCCTTCTAGGAAAAGTAGATTAGGGACTACAAGCTATTATACCATCCATTACAGGTAGTTCTTGACTTATAACCATTTGTTTAGTAACTATTCGAAGTTACACGAGCACTAACTAAAGTGACTTATGACAATTTTCACACTTATGACCCAGGGGTGGGTTCTGGATCTGTTTGCTGCTGGTTTGCTCAGGGTTGCGCGCGCGCGCCCCCACAGCAATCCAAAAATAGCTTCTGTGCATGCGCAGAAGCAAAAATTCACTTCTGCGCATGCGCAAAAGCAAAATCCAAGATGGCGGCGCCCACGGAACACACCAAAAGAACCGGTTCCGTGACGTCATCACCGGTTTACTAACGGTTCTAAAGAACCGGTTAGAACCGGTAGGAACCCACCTCTGTTATGACCATTGCAGCATCCCCATGGTCACATGATCAAAATTCAGATAGCAATTGCGATAGCACTTAGATTTATATACCGCTTCATAGTGTTTTACAGCCCTCTCTAAGCAGTTTACAGAGTCGGCATATTGGGTCCTCATTTTACCGACCTCGGAAGGATAGCAGGCTGAATCAAACTTGAGCCGGTCAGGATCAAACTGCTGGCAATTGGCAAAATTAGGCTGCAATACTGCATTCTAACCACTGTGCCATGCTTGGCAACTGGTTCATATTTATGACGGTTGCAGTGTCCCGGGGTCATGTGATCATCTTTTGTGACCTTCTGACGAGCATAGTCAATGGGGAAGCCAGATTCACTTAACAACCATGTTACTAATTTAACAACAGCAGTGATTCACTAACAACTGTGGCAAGAAAGGTCATAAAATGGGGCAAAACTCACTTAACTGTCTTGCTTAGCAACAGAAATTTTGGGCTCAACCACGTAATTCGAGGACTACCTGTACTATAAATAAGCTCGTTATTGTTCATTTGAAAGTCTCAGGCTGGTTTATAAAGAATAAATGGGAAACATCTAGGGTTTAACCTTAACTAGAAGGCTATAGAAGTGTTGCTTAGCAAATAGTTCAAAGCTAAAGTCATTTTTTGCAATTTCTGTGACTTGAAGTCTTTTGAACAGTCAGTATTTTATTAGTCAACCAAATGAAATTTAGCAAGATCTTAAGTCATTGTACTCACTCTCGTAACATCCTACTAATATATAGTAAAACTGTCCTTTCTAGGCACTCCTTTTAAGATACAAGAAATCATTGTGAAAAGTGTACTATACAAACATGAGAGAATAAAATGGCATCAAGAAGTATAATACCGTATGTATCACAGTTTTTAATATTCCATTTTGTATATTTTAAAAATTCTTTACAAGTAACCAATAACAATATTTAGGAGAAAAGTTGCAGCCTAAGCTTTTTCATGTTATGCTAATTTCCGTGAGGAACATGATTATTTGACCAATACAAAAATGTGATTCTTCACCTGCTACATAAATTGGTACAATACCTTCTATTTTTTCAGTTCTTGGCCACCTGATCAATAGACATCACATTTCACAAAGCCTTGGTTTGTTTACAGAAAAAACACAATTGTTGGGATTGAACAACATGCTCAGTCCTGACTGAAAAATCCACCAAAGCTAGGTTTGTGTAACACACCGAGTCAACCAAACCACATTATGGGTTACTCTGACAAATTTGCAAAGCATGCATTGGATTAAGATAGGGAGATCCGCACGTTCACCTCTACCCTCAAGTTGGATCCTCCCTCACAGGATTGCTGCTTCTATGGAAATAAAAGGAAAGGGGAACCCTGTACAAGCCACCTTAGTCTTCTGGAGAAATAGTGGGATATAAATCTAAGAAATAAAGAAAGGCCAGTCATTTTGTTGCATGGGTAAACTAGCCCACAATAAATTAAATTTCACGCTTCCTTTAAAAAGATGGATTTAACCTATTAGCTATGTATATTCAGGTAGTCCTCAACTTATGACCTTGGGCCAGGGGTGGGTTCTGGATTTTCCTACTGCCGGTTCGCTCCGGGATGCGCCGCGTGGGTGGGTCACGGGTGCGCACCGCATGCACGCATGCGCTGTACAAAAAAAAAGCTGCTGCACATGTGCAGAAGCAAAAAACCAAGATGGCGGCGCCTGTGGTGCCACTGAGAGAACTGGCTTGGGGGTGTGGCAGGCCTGGGTCGCTGCCGGTTCTAGCGACCCAGGCCGCCATGTTACTAACGGTTCTATAGAGCCAGTCCGAACCGGTAGGAACCCACCTCTGCCTTGGGGCTACCTTGGGGTTAGTTTACAACCCAGGTTTGAAGTTCCAATGGTCACCTTCTTCTGCAGTCATGTGACTGAACATAGGGTGGTTTAGCCACAAAACCGCATTTATAGCAGTTTGTAGAGTCCCGCAGTCAAAAGTGACCATGATTTTGCTAAAAACCAGCACTTACTTCCAAGTTTTCTGCAAAATCACGGCCACAGTGAAACATTGGTTCATTTAGCAAATGCAGCATTTGTTTAATGACCACTGCAAAAAAGTTTGTAAAATCAGGTCAGTCACATCATCAGACTGTTTTAGGACCATCACAATTTACAAAAGTGATGGACAGGCTCTATTACAATCATAAGTCGAAGGCTACCTGTAAAACTCAGTGATATTTACTTTTTTTAAAAATCCCCCCCACACACACACACCTACATATATGGAGGGCAAGACGACACTTGTTACACCTGAGCAAAGGAGAAAGTGGGGGGAACCTAGAATCTACATTGAGAATGAGTTGCAAATGCAGTAAAGCAGGGACGTTTGGCAGCTTTAAGACCTGTGGACTTCAACTCCCAGAATTCCCCAGCCAGCCATGTTGGTTGGACACCCCTGCAGTAAAGCAGAGCCATCAGCACTTACCCTGAGAAGTTTCATGGAGACGTGTCAGCTTGATTTGAATTCTTGCTAAAGTGAGCCTTACCAAAGCCAAAGAGAACCCTGGTTTCTCCAATAAAAGGGAATCCCAAAGCATAAATAAAAGATTTCACCTGTGAAGAGTGATTTATTATCTTTCACTCTTGAGAGAGATAGATGTGATTTTCCCCGTGGTGGCCACTGCTCTTAGTTTTAAAGTAAAAAAAACAACTCAACAAACAAACAATCAATCTTCTGCAGAGAAGACAAAACTTAAGATCTGGTAAATTTGACTTCCACCAAAGCACATTGAGAAGAGGAGAGCTAGTATTTTCAGGGGCCATTCTGTGGCACTATTTAGGACAGAATGGGTCAGGAGATGCCCTTTTTAAACATAAATCACCATCTTTTTTTTCCTCACTGAAAAGTGATGGCATTTAAGAACTAGGAAGCAGGTAGAAGTTCAACAGGATTAGCTTTTCCTCTCTTTCATTGTATGGACAGGAAAACCCACATCCATTACTGGCTCTAAGCAAAAGGCACTGTCAGGATAGGGAGGAAAAGCAAGAAGCAAATTTTATTAGCAAGACATAAATATGTAAAATTCTCTTCTATAGTACCATTTTGAGGGGTGACTGTTTAGATAGATGTCTGATAAGGAAAAGCTGTGCTTTTTTCTCTCAAATGGGGATAAGAGCAATAGGAACTGTGGGAAGCCCCCCCCCCATGAAATATTTTGGGGAATATTAAAAAAGGCAGATTATATTTCCCTAAAGGAGAAACATGTTCTTAAAGGGAGAAAGCAGCCCCAGACTTCCTGCCATAGGAAAACAGCCTCAAGCAGAAGCTTTAAGAGGCTGTTCTTTTAGAATGGAGATTTTGTATCCATTCAGAAAGGCTGGGCCAATCTATCCATAAGCAAAGAGACTCCAAATAACAACACAATTAGACAAGCCAGAGCTGACAAGATTAGCTCAGACAAACACTTAGGATTTGCATTTCCCCTTTTGCCTGAAGAGCCAGCCATGACTCCTACATGACCCCATAGGAATCTGGCAACAGCCATTAAAATATTAAAGGACACATTCTTACACAGGAACAGGCATTTCAATCGCAAAGCCCCAAAGCATGTATAAAAGCCCATCTATTCCAACCCATTTTGTGAGCTACCCTAGAAACATGCTGCTGTCACTGAAGTTTCTGGAAAACCAAATAAACAGAGACCTCCTTTCCTTGCAGCAAGCCTTCATTTTATTTCCAGCATCTTTCTCCCAGCTTGGAACCAGACCAGATTGTTCTTCCAACAGAACTATGTACAGGAGTATAAGAAGTTAATTTTTACTAAGCCAGACCATCGAATCACGTAGCTTTGGAAGAGACTCTTAGTCGGGGCAAATGGTTAGGTAGCCCTGCAGATGGGCAAATGGTTAGGTAGCCCTGCAGATGCTAACATTCAAACCTGGGACTTTGATATGCAAAACAGATGCTTTATTTTTTTAACATAAAGGGAACCTCTGAAAATCAAAGATACTCTTATTTTTAAAATGCTATCTGTTTATCCATGATTGTAGCTGTAGCTTTTTTTAAAATTGCCTTTTATTTGATCAGTAGAGTTTACATTCACCGACGTCAAGTAAATCACTCTATAATGAATTTGTTTTCTGTGTATAATTCCTAGTTATGTGACATTATCACTTGAACCGGCAATAAGCTCTTTGGGCATAGTAAACATGCCAAATAGACAGTTAAACGAATGTTTAATTTAAGAACCCATAGCAGCAACAAGAGACAGGTGATCCAAAGGTATACTGAGTAATTTTTTTTTTAATATCTAGGAAAGTTAAGCAAGTTTCCAGAATGATCCGGCAGTCTCTGCTATTCATTAAGTGAACCTGACCTTTTTCAGGCCTCTGAGGAAATCTGAGAGAAAGAGAAAGATGCCACTTATTTAAGGAATCTGCTCATTAAAGTTAAGGCTATTGCATTAAGGCTCTTAAAGCAATAGCACTTTCTTTAGGCTTGTGAAAAGATACAGTGTCCTTCTTTCAGATCAGTTTCAAAAAGTAATCAGCCATAGTCTCAATATTTGTGATTGCCTAATGGGGGGGGGGGGGAAATCATCTGTCTCTTTAGGTTCAGAAGCCACAAGGATCCTTGGCAGATCGTCTGATGAAGGACAAGCAGTAGGTTTACATAAGAGAGCCACTTTGGTGTTGTGGTGAAGATGTTGGTCTGTAACCCAAGAGACTGAATTCTAATTCTCCCTTAGACACAAAAGCTGGCTGGGTGATTTTGGATCAGGCAGCCTCTTTAGCCCAATCTACCTCACAGGATTGTTTTTGTGGAGGAAAGAGAAAGTGTTTCATGTAGAGTAAGTAAGCATACTACAAGCCATCACTGTGCAGAAACCATTTTACTAGAGAGAGTGATACAACAGGAACAGGAAATGCATCACAGGAACAATAGAGATGAATCCTAGAGTGGCAATGTGATACAGGAAACAACTACAAAGAGAGGAATGATAGAGCTTCATATAAGGTAGACATAACACCTGTAATGGGAAGCAGAAGTATTAGGTATGTTCATTGCCTTGAATTGAGCAAACGTAAAAAAGCTGAGATTACAAAATCTAACAATATTTATTCATTTATTTGTATCCTATCACTGTTTTTATAAATAACTCAAGGCAACGAACATACCTCACATTCCTTCCTCCTCCTATTTTCCCCATAACAATAACCCTGTGAGGTGGGTTGGGCTGAGAGAGAGTGACTGGCCCAAGGTCATCCAGATGTCTTTCATACCTAGAACTCGTGATGTCCCCTGATTACTAGCCTGGTGTCTTAATCACTAGACCAAACTTATTTATCATCAAATTATGTAGCCTTTGAAGTACAGGTAATCCTCAACTTACTAAGAAGTTTTAAAGACTATTTGTACTTTCTTTGTATCAATAAACAAGCTGGTGTGATTTGAATTTTAAAAAAAAATAATCGAGCCGAAGTGGCGCAGTGGTTAGAGTGCAGCACTGCAGGCTACTTCAGCTGACTGCTAGCTGCAGTTCGGCGGTTCAAATCTCACCGGCTCAAGGTTGACTCAGCCTTCCATCCTTCGGAGGTGGGTAAAATGAGGACCCAGATTGTTGGGGGCAATATGCTGACTCTGTGAACCGCTTAGAGAGGGCTGTAAAAGCACTATGAAGCGGTATATAAGTCTAACTGCTATTGCTATTGCTATTACGACCACAATTGAGCCTGAAATTTCTTTTTTAAGTGAGACATTTGTTAAGGGAGTTTTGTTCCATTTTACGACCTTTCTTGGCTCAGTTGTTAAATGAATCACTGCAATTGATAAGTCAGTAACCCGGTTGTTAAGTGAATCTGGCTTCCCCATTGACTTTGCTTGTCAGAAGGTTGCAAAAGGTGATCGATCACAAGACCTTGGGACACAGCAATGGTCATAAGTATGAACCAGTTGCCAAGCATCTGAAATTTGATCACGTCATCATGGGGATGCTGCCAAGGTCATAACTGCGGAAAATGGTCATAACTCAATTTTTTCAGCGCCATTGTAACTTTGAACGGTCACTAAATAAACTGTTGTAAATCGAGGACTACTTGAAATAGTTCAGTTAATAACCGGACTAAAATACCCTATGTCTACGTCATGCTCTAGATGAGATCATGATGTAAGATGTGTTTTTTCCTTTGGAAAAATCCACCTAATTATTATTATTTTTTTGGATGCCTTATGTACACAACCATACCAAGTTAACTCCGATTGTTTTCCACAGGGTTTGCAGGAAGAAAAGCAAGCAGACAGGATTTCAGCCCTAAAGCCTTCTGGGCTGGGGCTGGCAGTGATTGTGTTGGATCTCCTTTCCGTACGCTGCCCCAGCTTTCAGAGGCAGCACTTTTCCTCTGGGTTCCTGCTGTGACGGATGGCAGCAGCATGAAGTACAGATACAGTACAAGCCTTTAGTGTTAGGTGAATGTGTGTGAAGCATAATCAATACAGCTGAGATACTTCTAAAAGAAAAGACAACTTAAGACTAACCCAAGGACTTTGATTATAAAGTTCCCGATAACTTGGAATTCAGCACTTTCTTTAAAAAAAAAAAAAACCAGCCGAGTGTTCCCTGACAAAATTACACTTTTTAAATGATATCTGACTCTTGCCGTGGTTGTTATGATTGAGTTAATGCTCCCAATATGGTGATTTTAGCCATGTTCATCAAGCTGAGGAGAATCCAAGTAGTTCTCTGTCACAAATGCAACACTTCAACCTGATTACTGCATTCGTTCTGAATTTATGGAAAGAAAACAATCACCTACAAAATGCAAAAGGTGTTCTGTGTAACTTTTTGCCCAAGTAGCAGACCTAGGAGTGATACTAAGTGGGGTGGTTGAGTAGGTTTGAGAAATCATTCATCCATATAATGGTGATTACAACACCCCGAACTATAAAACAGCCAATCAGTGCATAGCAAACAGCAGTTGCCATTGAATTTTGCTTTGTGGGGAGAGGTCTAAACAAACCTCCAACTTGGTATTTCAATATTCACAAAGGCAGAATAAGAGTCCAGTTCTCAGAATGCCAGATGGCACCTCAGAAAGCCATGCAGTTTGTCTAGATAAGAGGGATGTTATGGTAGGTGCCTTCTAGTTGTTATTGTTCCCATCATCCTTCACTGCAAGTTATGCCAACCAGAATGTGTGATACCTGGAGTTCAACAGCGTTTACTTATCAGATTATATGTAGTATCTCTATTTCAGAAAAAACCTTCAGGATGCCCCATCTGTCCCATTCAGTAGCAAGGGTTTGTGGAAGTCCAGAGTTCATGGGGTGCACCAGGTTGCCAACTCAGAGGAACACAAAGAGATGATACTGATGAAAAAGCTCTGAGTTGGCACTTCTGATCGGTGAGCTAAATAATTAGGCTGGGTTGGGACTAACTGATCTTTCAGAGTAATTATCTTGATGGTGCATCCTAGTGCAGATAATGTGACCAAGAGGAGTGCAAAATCCTAGCCAGTTTTATTTCCTGCAAGTCTGAAGATTTAGATCTAAAATTCTTCTAGTGGTTGTATTGGGAATGTCCCAGCCAGGCAGGGAGGAGAGGTCAAATGGAGAACTATCCTTGAGTCCTTGCGCAGCCGCAAGAGGCATAAGTCTGATCACCCCCACCCCAAGTCCCATGGAACTTTATTTGGTTATTCCCAAGAGAAGAAAAGCAGTCTGGGGAAATTCTTGTATAGGCAGAACAGAATAAAGTTACTGACTTGGGCCCCTCACAAGTGGATCTGGTTGCTTGGCCTGACTAGTTAGTTCTCATCATCTTACATTGCCATTGACTTTTTTCCCCCCTACAAAATTTGTATCTGTGTTCAATTTAACCATGATTTACTCAATCCAGTTGCCTGGTTTGCCCCCACACCCTAAACCAGGAGTATCCAAACTTGGCAACTTTAAGATTTTGTGGACTTCAACTCCCAGAATTACTCATGGCTGGCTGAGGAATTGAAGTCCACAAGTCTTACAGTTGTCAAGTTTGGAGACCCTCTATCTTAAACCAGAAATTGTCAGGATTCACATAACATATTATACTAAAACATGGTTGGCTAGTTTGTGACTTGGTGAGCTTGTATAGACATTCTTTGAAAGTAAACCAACCCATATATTAAAGCCATAAGGACATTCAACATCAAAGCCAGACATGAAATGGTACCATTTAGTAGGGTAAAATAGTCTGGAGTAAACAGGTTTCATCCAGGAAGGGTGACAAGGACAGCCCCGGCACGCATTTGTGTAGACTGAGTGAAGAGTGGTATGCTCTGAGTTAACTTGTACAAGGAGGTAAGCAGCTGCTTTTTGTCAGAATTGCCTGTCTCTCCATTTAGGTTATCATATCTGAGCTGCACAATCAAAATAACTACAAAGTGACAACAAAGAGTTAGTGTTTTCTGTATCTCTTTGCTGACATCTTATGGTCATCAGGCGTTTGTGTCTATGATATAACTACTGTAGTTCCAGCTCCTGCATCAGGTAGAACAAACTGATTCCCTAAAAGAGAGATAATAAAGGCATGAGTGAGTATCAACAACAGCTCCTGATCAAGGAATGGCTGCAACTGTGCACAAGATTTACCTGTGCAAAAGGACAGAACTTCAACTGCATCTCCTTTCTAATTCAGAGGGTGTCATCAGCATATTGATACCTAACCCCCACGCTGGTGAATGATCTGTCCCAGTGACATCATGTAGATTTAAAGGGGACAGGGTCAAACCCTGTGACATCCCAAAACAGAGGACTTCATGTCTCCCACAACCAATGAAAATATCCCCTCACAGAAGGAAGAACACCACCAAGTCCAGAAGCACTGCACTCTCCTATCCTAGTCTCACACAGGTCATCAACAAAAGTAATGAACGTCTATGGAGATTCTCAGTCATCCAGGTCATGGTTGTCCCAAAGGTGCTTTTTCAAGAGGCAACTGAACTTTCTGTTTTTTCTTTGAAGACGAAACGTATAAATCCTTCCATTCCCCACCATCCAGTCAGAGCTGAAGCAGCTTTTTGGATGAGAAGCGAAACATCTTCAAAGAAAAACCAGAAAAGTCCAGTTGCCTCTTGAAAAAGCACCTTTGGGAAAAGTAATGAACACACCTCAATCCCAAACCAAGATCAAAAATATCCAGATAATCATTAACAAATGGGCCCACGCAGCTTTAAATAAGAGATCGCACTAGAGACCAAAAAATAAATCCACTAGTTTCTAAAATATAATGACAGTGATAAAAAGAGTTCTGAGGGAAACATAGCTGTTGTGAGAATTCTGATTTTAGAATTATACGAGCTGACATGATCTATGAAATGTTGGCGGTTTTAAAGTTTTAAAGGACTGGCTTATTCAAGTCTGTCCTGGATTGTGCCCTCTTTGAGAAATGACGGGAGGAAACTCCACCCACGGGTAGATTTCCCAGAGAAGTACTCAATAGCCTTGACCATGATGCAAGCCATCATCTATTACACTGATTTTTCCCATTGTGATTTTGCCCCTCTGCTCACTGTCGGAGGGAAGTCAATATTTCCCTAATCCACTTCCTTTAGCAACAGAGAGGCAAGATTGATTATGCTTTTTTTTTTCCACATTACCTTTGTATTGAAGACTTTTCTTCCCATCAATAAGAGCCTAGCTTTGACTCTGTAACGTTCCCCGGCCTCCCTCTTCTTCCCTTCTTCCCGGTCCCACATGTCCTTCACATCTCCCATCATGCACACGGCTAGAGGTGACTGGTTTATAAAGGGGGCAGCTCGGATTTATTGACCAGAAACAGGGGAGGGAAGAAATGGGTCACGCATAAAGCTCCAAGGTCCTGCCCTGACGAGAGAGGTGCCGGTAGTGAAAGAAAGCAGAAGACAATTTCAGAGTCGATCCCTCCGATTCGATGCACGCAGCAGTAATAGGAAAATGTGATAAACTGTCACCGGGAGATGGTTCTTAATTCCCTGGGCCTTAATGGTGGGAGAAGACAATAGGGTCAGATGAAAAAGATTTCCTTATGAAAATTTTATCAGCCGCTCGGGCAAATTGCTGTGGGAAAGATGCTCAGCACTCTGGCAAACCTGGAACTTCTTCTTTTTCTTTTTCTTCTTCTTTTCTTTTCTTTTTTTCTTTTCTTTACAAGGTAAGGAGAACAACCCTTGCTTCTCGCCCTCCCCCCCCCCAAGATATTAAGGGCACTCAAATTGAATTAACACCAAATCAGGCCGATGCACTTAACAATACAAATGCACTTAAGGGATGCCTCAGGATGATTTGTGACTAAAGAAAGCAAAGAAGAAAAGAGCCTTCCAGACCACAGGGGTGGTGTTGCGTGTCATATACAGGAAAAGCCATAAGTAGAACTTGGAATACCGGAAAGCCCTTGAACTTCGGGGGCCTCTCAAATACCTGAGGCCCGGCCATAAAAGAGATGGCCTATTTTGTGGGAGGCAGGCAAACAATTGATAAATAAATTACAGCCAATTTTCGCAGCAGTACGGTCTCCATTACCTCTGACAGCAGCAGAGTCCCTGGCTGAAACAATGAGAGGTGAATAATAGTGTATCAGGTAACCAGGGAGGGAATTTCTCCCCTCCCCAAGAATTCTCTTTGCGATAACAACGAGACAGAGATCCCTCACCAAAGGGAACGGAGGTGAGCATGGAAGGAGCAAGGAAAGAGACCGGAATCTTTTGCTAGGGAAGACCAAGTGCTTCTTGACTAGGGAGCAGTACAGGTGGTTCTTGACTTACGACCACAATTGAGCCCAAAATTTCTGTTGTCAAGTGAGACATTTGTTAAGTGAATTTGGCCCCATTTTACTATCTATCCTGCCTCAGTTGTTAAGTGAATCACTGCAATTGATAAATTAGAGATAACTTATCAATTGCAGTGATTCATTTAACAATTGTGGAAAGAAACGTCGTAAAATGGGGCAAAACTCAATTAACAAATTTCTCACTTAGCAACATAAATTCTGGACTCAATTGTGGTTGTGAGTCGAGGACTACCTTTATTTCTGAAGGAGCAAACAGAACATATCCACTCTTTGGGTGGCAGGAAACACGGACAAAAATGGCAGAGTAGTCACTGGGATAAAGAAAAATTGAGGTCCAGAATTGAAAATATTTTGATAAATCCTATTCCCAATTATCTCTTCAGTTGGAGTTCTTCTCGTGGAAAAATGAAATAATATTTTGGGGTATGGCTTTAGACTTTGATCCTTCACACTTCACGCCCATCCATTGATTATTCCTCATTCTCCACATCTACAAAAACATTTCTACTCATTTCCAAGTCATTAAACATTTACAAATCACAAAACTACTTTATCATAACACAATCCTTAAAAATATACGTGTCGTACATTTTTATCACCTTTATTTGATTTTTCTGGGGTGGCAGTAGCATCCCAAA
This sequence comes from Thermophis baileyi, assembly GCA_003457575.1. Taxonomy (NCBI): domain Eukaryota; kingdom Metazoa; phylum Chordata; class Lepidosauria; order Squamata; family Dipsadidae; genus Thermophis; species Thermophis baileyi. The sequence continues at coordinate 7,085,700 of QLTV01002694.1, forward strand.
CACTTATCATATAGTCACAATAGGCAGATATTTTTTTTAGGGTTCATTTTTTACTTGGAGAAGCCACCACAAGGTGATCCTTCATTAATGTTTCGCACGACAAACTGAGGTGCAGCTTCAGTAGTGAGCTTTGGTATCACTAACATGATAATTTATTTATCTAGCATTTCCGTATTTAATTTAACTCTGGGTATACTAGGCAACTTACAATGTAGAAGATTAAAAACAACCATCAAATCTTAAAATCTGTTTTTAAAAAATCATAAATAAAAGCGAAACTATTGAAATCTGTAAGCAAATCAACAGTGAATGCTCTTTGAAAGAGGGCTAATTTTGTCATCTTGTGGAATATCACTAGGAATATCATATACCTAGTTTCTAAAATAGGGGTGAGCAACTATGGCCCCTTTACAACCTCCTAGAATTGCTGAGCCAGTATGGGAGAATTCTGGGATTTGAAGTCCACAGATCAGAAAGAAGCCATAGTTGCCCACTGTTCTAAAGACTATGCAACAAAATACTTGTCCTTTACAAACTCTTTTCTTTTTGTTTTCGCCATTACTTTAATTCCCTAGGAGAATAAATATAAGATGTTAGCAAATGATCTGGAAGATACTGACCTGGATTCCTATTGTATGTACCGGTAATTACTAAAAGCCATCCTAAAATTTCCCTATAGATACCTTAAAATACACCACTGCTCTATCCCGTTCCCAAGCCACATTAAGCAATCAAAGCTGCATTTTCTTTCCATGGTTTGTCAGAAACTTGAGTTACCTCTTTTATGTGACTCGGTCTAAGCCAATGTTGATAGCAGCAAATTCAATGAAGCAATTTTGTAATGGTATCTCCATTATTTCAAACCCCACTTTGCTTTTACTCTCTTTCTTTTGATCATCAACATTTCTTTGGGGTCAGGATTGTATTTTATCTGATCTCTTCAAATAACATATAGGCAGTCCTCGACTTACATTTCCATTGCTAAGCAAGGCCGTTGTTAAGTGAGTCACACCCAATTTTACAACCTTTTTGACCATGGTTGTTAAGCAAAGCACTATGGTCGTTATGTGAATCATGCAGTCATTAAGTGAGTCCATCTTCTCCCATTGACTTTGCTTGTCAGGAGCCGGCTGGGAAGGTCACACATGTCAATTGCATGACTTTGGGATGCTTCAACCATTGTAATTACACGCCAGTTGCAAAGTGCCTGAATTTGATGATGTGACATGGGGATGCTGCAATGGTCATAAGTATGAGGACTGGTATAAGTGTGAGGATCGGTCATAAGTTACTTTTTTTAGCGTCATTGTAACTTTGCACACTTGAATGGTTGTAAGTTCAGGACCACCTGTATATGCTGCAATAGGAGTGACATAAGACAATCAGTGAGGAACATAATAGGCTTATAACATTTATTTTGGCGTATAATTCAACTAGGTTACTCTTTGTAGGGTTGTGAGTGGTGTTTTGGAGAATGACTCAGAGGAGAACCCATCAGCCTGGCCAAATTCAGATGTACCTGGAGAGCAATGATTTCTCCAAGCTGCATATATGTTCAGGTGTGTGATTTGGTGCTGGTATCATCCAATGGTCCAATGAAGCCCATGTCTTCTTCACCCACTCTACCCCTGTCTATGTTGGAAAGAAGGAGGAGCAGTGGTTCCTCCTGACCCCTTTCCTTTCTGAGGCTCCAGTAGAGCCCAGTGGATGTGGTCATAACATATCCAGTTCCCTACATAAGGTTGTATTCCTGCCCTACTACTGCTTTAGGATATGTTAAGTGAATTGCCAAATCAGACACTCTGACAGCCTTGGAGAACCAGATTCCTTAAAAAGCTAATGGAGAGAGGTGCACTTCTTACATCTTCCAAACAGTTCAAAATGCATTTTTCTAAAAATGATGCAGGGGTAAGGGTAGGAGGGGAAATGCTTTTTTACAACGTCTGCTGTTGCTTTTACTCAGAGAAGCAGTTGCCTAGAGGCAGCATGTACACACATGAATATGCCAGCCTGCAGAATAGATTTTATTCTGTTTCACAGCAAAGGGAAGTTCCAAAAAAATAGGAAAAATAAAGTGAGCTCCAAAGAAAAACATTGACTTGTTACATGAGTCAAGGCTGAGACTGCATTCCTTTTGTCGTGGTGTCCCTTGGGACTCATAGATTCCGGGATATACATGTTTTTCATTCTCTGGAAAATTGGGGAATAGATTGCTAAATAGATTAATCACATCCAAGAGAAATATGTTTGTGTCATCAGGTTAGAACCTAGTCAACAGACTGAGACAGAGAGCTTGAAGGCAATTGCAAGCCTGATGCAGTCCTAAATCAATGGGGGCCACACACGGGTGGAGAAATAGAAGAAGGAAAGTTGTGAAGTGCAGAGAAATTCAAGACTTACACTTGTTAGGGCAGCCTTAATTTCTCTGGTACTTTCTTGGCATGCTGAGCTACAAAGCTGGGATAGAATGTTCAGATCTTTGGCAAAAGAAAAGAAAAAAAGGAGAGGAGAGGAGAGGAGAGGAGAGGAGAGGAGAGGAGAGGAGAGGAGGGGAGAGGAGAGGAGAGGAGAGGAGAGGAGANGCGGGGGGGGGTGGGGGGAGGAGAGGAGAGGAGAGGAGAGGGGAGGAGTGGAGAGAAGGGAGAAGGGAGAAGGGAGAAGGGAGAAGGGAGAAGGGAGAAGGGAGAAGGGAGAAGTCTGTCTTTTTATCCAGTCAAAAATTAACTCAATTAAAAGTTTGGGGAAATGCTATTAATAGCAATAGCACTTAGACTTATATACCGCTTCATAGTGCTTTATAGCCCTCTCTAAGCAGTTCACAGAGTCAGCATATTGCCCCCAACAATCTGGGTCCTCATTTTACCCACCTCAGAAGGATGGAAGGCTGAGTCAACCTTGAGCCGGTGAGATTTGAACCGCCGAACTGCAGCTAGCAGTCAGCTGAAGTAGCCTGCAGTGCTGCACTCTAACCACTGCGCCACCTCGGCTCTTCAAATTCAGCCCCTGACCTGTTAAAATGTTTCTCAAGCGGGCTTGTGAAAGTAAGAATGAAGTTATCGTTGAAAAGGATTTGGACTTGACTAATTATTTATGTTACTTCCTACAAATCCATTGTAGTGTTTTATTCATTGTCTGATGTGGTACCCACATCTGAACTACTTGCCTTGAACTACTCCCTGAGGATGAAGAAAGTATCAGGTTGCTTTTATTTCTTCTGACTTTGACATACCTTCCCCGCCACCCCGCACTTTCTTTAGTCACAATTTCCCTTTTTATCTTAACCTTCAATAGGCAGGTGCTCCCTTTAAAAGGTTTTATCTGTGCTGAATGAAGAAACAAACAAAGATCAACCTACATCTGTTACACTTTATACAGAGGACGTCTCTTATTGAATTGGGTTGTTCACAAAAACTACTTTTTTGTCCTTCCTGGTCTATAACTGAGTAACCTGGAAGCAGGTTCTTCTGAAACTAACAGAATTGAAAACTCTCTTGGCTTGAGTCAACTCCACGAATAAAGAATAAGAATAAAACGTATTGATATTGACTATAGTAACAGAATCTTGCAAGTCGGATTGCGCTCTATGTTCTCCCTTTTATATTCCACTGGATTAGAGAGGTGTCTGCTTGAGGCGCTTTTAAATATTTCTTGTCCTGGATTTTTTTTAAAAAAACAAAAACATTTTAGCCTTAGTAATGGTTCCTGCATATTTCCATCAACGTCATCTTCTTTACTCTCTACACATATGCATAGACATAAGATGACCCAGATATAGATGGCTGGCTTGACATTCATTGTTCCTGACTCTATCTTATGTACCTGTGGACTTGTGTAGTAGCAGGGGAAACTGGAACGTATTGCCTCATATGGGGGCAATTTCAGCTGCAGAAATGCTACTTTTCTACTGAATTTTTATTAAAACTGTCCCTGCACCGGGTCATATTTTTCCCCCAATGGCTACAAATTCTGCTTTTATCTGCTCCTTAATTGCACCTGTTGCAACTTTGAGTATGTACCACAAAAAAATTGTTGTGAATTATTTGGGACATACCTTTGAACATAGTTGCTTTTTTTTATACTGTCTATGGAGATTCTCAGTCATCCAGGTCATGGTTGTCCCAAAGGTGCTTTTTCAAGAGGCAACTGGACTTTCTGGTTTTTCTTTGAAGACATTTCGCTTCTCATCAGAGCTGAAGAAGCTGCTTGGATGAGAAGCGAAATGTCTTCAAAGAAAAACCAGAAAGTCCAGTTGCCTCTTGAAAAAAGCACCTCTGGGACAGTATTTATACTGGCTATCTATTAATCCACAAAATATACCTCTCTTTGAGGATGTTCTACCAACAACCTTAGAGAATTTTACATAGTTAGATGGAACCAGATGTGACAGTTCCTATCTACATTTTGGGTAGTATTTTTGAATGTTAGTATAGTAGATATGGTGGACAATATTCATTTACTGACTGTTCAGTGTTCAATTAATCTCAAGTTCTCAGTTGTATTTTATTGTCTAAAAGCTAATGTCTTTTCATTTTCACACTCAGATTATGTCTAAAAAAGTGAAAGGAAAGAGAAGACGATGATGAACTCAATTACAGCAACAATGGCTGCACCATTGGAAGACTTGAAAGACCAAGCGGGGGAGAGGTGCTCCTGAAAAAATGTATCTCTGTGGTCACTAAGAATCAACAATGATGGCACATAATCAGTCAATCAGCCAATCAATCATTATGTTACCAGAGAGAGATGCTACATATAAAATTAGTAAATAAATAAACAAACAAATAAAATACCCAGTTTCATTTCCAGAAAGAAGCAATACAAAACAAAAATATCATTTTTAATATTAAGTTTCAAATTTAAAACCAATATATGCATCCAGTATCTTTTTCTGTGATTTATAGATCAGACCAGTGAGGTTCCATTAATTTGATAGGCAGCTTTTTCCGGGAAGTCAGTCTTGCAAATAAGCTTTATCTAGATTTTATATACAGGAATTCACAGCTTTTTGGTTTTCGTCCATAACTGTCTAGCTAAATAATAAAAACATGACTCTGGAAGTGAGGGGCTTGGCGGTCTGGACTGGGCTTCCAGTTACAGGATCAAAGTAGTTCTTTTGCTTAGTTAATATTGTGAAAAATGCTAGTGGGATGGAATCCAATGAGAATAACTTCAGCAGAACTTGCCAGTAGTAACTGAGGCACACAGAGGTGAAAATAAAGGTCTGCAATTCAAGGCCTACTTTAAAGGAAATTCCACTTCCTGGAGCCAGGCCTTCTACCTAGAAGAGCAAACCATAAAGCTTGTGGTCCAACTTTAAGACCAATGGACTTCATGCTGGCTGGAAATTCTGGGAATTGAAGTCCATAAGTGTTAAAGTTGTAAGAAATGTCCTTTCTGGGTTCAGTTCCAAGTGGGGAGAAAGACACTGGAAGCATGGAGGCTGTTTGGAAAGATGGTTTAATGGTGGACAGCAGGACCACATGGTTTGAGGTCCTGGGGAAAAGGGGGATCACATGCCTCGAAGATGTTGAAGAGAAGGGCGTTGCTGAGAGTCCCTGAGTTTTTTATACCCTCTATTGGGCCCCACCTCAGAGTTTCCTGTTCCTGTATAAGAAATGCGCTCTGGTTGGTGGTCAGATTCCCAGGGGGCGGGGGTCTTAGATAACTCTGTAGGCTTTTGTCTGTGTCCCACCAGGCTTGGCTGATGTAATCTTCTCAGGTGACATGTGGTGAGATGGCTTTGAGATTCCTATTATGGTTCTTCTTTGTTATGTAGAATAGACTGCTCATTGAAAAAGGTGGGGGCTATTAAGAGTTCGTCTATTTTCTCTCTACAAATCTGTTTCTACATTTTCTCATCCATATAAGATTCTGCCCTTTTTAATATTTCCTAAAATATTTTATTCCTCTAGGAGGGGGGTAGGTGCTAACTTCCTACAGCACTATGTGATAGCAGACACTGGCCAATGAAAAAGTTGATTATGATTTCACCCCTGGTGCCACGCCCCCTTTGTCACCTCCTCGCGGGGGTCTCGGCGGCGGGGTGGGGGTTGCGGCATTAGGAAGGTTGAGAACCACTGCTCTAGGAGGGGGGCCGGTGCTAACTTCCTACAATCCTATGGTGCAGATCTATTCTTCTGCCAGCAGGAGCCTAAGCACAGGATACAGACTGGAGAGAAGCGACCCAAAAAACAAATTAAATTAGGATTAGTCAGCCGTGATCACACAAAGTCTTTGTTTAATTCATTGAATGTATTGAAGTATTTAATTTGATGTCTTCCTTCCTTTTTTCTTGGGAAGTCATTTAGCCTTAAAAGGAAGCCTCTACTGATTCCATCACCTTTGACTTTTTATCATATGTGCTGCTGAATAGCACAAATTTTGGACTCCTGTTGTGCGTTTATCTACCACAAAAAGCATTGATTATTTTTTTTAAAAAATTGGTTAATATCCATCTTTAGTCCAAGGGCTCATAGAAGAAGATATAATGCTCTTTTCTCCATTTTTCCCCCAGAACAACAACCCTGCACAGTAGATAGGCTGAGAGAGAATGGTGGCCAAAGTCATTCCTTGGCTGAGAGTAGATTTGAATGTAGATCTCCTGGCCCAAACCCAATTATTACGAACTCTCAATACCTAGTAATTAGGAGTCGCTTTGGACAGTGAGATGGGCAGCATATAAATTTAATATATGTAAATCCTGATTGGTTTATTACAAATATGTAATCTGCCTCTCCTGGAGTAGAGTCTTACCAGGATAATACTTGGAATTGGATTGCACAAAGTTAAAAACAAAAATATTGGAAACATTTGTTTTCTTCTGAAACTGCTTCGAAATCAATAAATAAATCCTTAAGTGTTACTTTGAAAGTGAAGAACTTAATATTATTATTAAACATCATGGATCTTTCAGTTTAGAGGCTCCTTACATTATATAGTAATTGCCTATAATGTATTATTGTATCAATTGTTTTATTCTATGTTGGTACTGTCCTCAGTTACAAGGGCATAATAAATAAAATTACTACTACATATTCAGTAGTAGAAAATGAAGGTAGGTCTCTATGAGGGACAAAACTTTTCCTGCGGTGGCACCTCATTTAGGGAATTTTCTCCCCAGGACAGCTTAAGAGCATTTTAGCACCTAGTGAAGTCCATTCTGTTTTCCCAGGCTTTTAAGCTGGCTTTTAATTGTGTTATACTTCTTTTAGACTTGTCTGACTGCCTTGCTTGCTGCCTTGTTTGTATGGTGTTTTCATTTTGCATTTCATCCAACTTTATTGTACCTGTTTTCATTCAAACAATATCTTTGAATGTATTCTATTATAAACTTCCCAGAGAGCTGCAGTTATTGGGCACTTTAGAAAATGTAAATAAATACATACATAGATAGATGAGAGAGAGAGAGAGAGATGATAGATAGATAGATAGATAGATAGATAGATAGATAGATAGATAGATAGATAGATAGATAGATAGATAGATAGATGATAGATAGATAGATATAATATGATTATTACTTTCTAAAAGCTACAAGGCAGCCCACTTGGATCTTCACAACAACCCCATACAGTAGGTTGGCTGAGAGATAATGGCAAGCCCCAAATGTCCAGTAACACCAAAGCACACTGGTTGGCAATGTTTCCAGCTTGTGCTGAAGTTTTGCTCTAGCAGAAGCCCAGACATTTACACAGATCTGCTGTGATATGAGCAATATGTCAACGAATGGCTGGTTAGATATACTGCAGGTTCAGCCAAGGAACAGAAGAGAGGGGGAGAGAGCAATAAAAGAACAGGCTCCCCCGAGAACTGTAACATCCTGGTGAACATGAATCAACATATTGACTAGGATTGTTCAGATTAGGAGATGCTGAGATGGTCCAATCAAAACACATTGGAAGGAATCAGGTTATATCTTTGCTTGACATTTGAGAAATACTAAGGCTTCGGTGTTCATATTACATGGTTTTCTGAATGACAAAGTTGTGTACTTCCCTCTGGGAGCCGAACTCGGAAAGGAAGCTGAGAACATTATTTTTGTTAACTTCTGCTCCAGTTAGCAGAACTATGCATAGGTGGCTCTTTTTATGGGAAAAATCCAGTTCAGTGCATCAATGGTGTTCCTGCAATTTTGTTAGAGCTGGTACACATGTTACTTTTATTCTGTTCCTTGGAGAAGCCAAATCATTATGGTGTCTTCCCATAGCATTAAGAGGCTCTTCCACATCACTATACTAGTCAGTTACAATAGGTGTCCTCATTCCTCTTCCTGTGGAATATATTACCATATTTGTCCAGGTGCTATCAGTAGGACAGGACCCTGAAAATATGTGATTCCACAGATTCATTAGCAGAAGTATTGCAGTCACAGCATGGAGAATTCCTTCCCTAGTAGCTTCAAGTGCCAGAAAGCCTGCATATTCATAAGATTTAACAAAATCATATTAGGGTTCTGAATCAAATACCTAATTCTCACAGTGCTGTCTATGTCTATGTGTTTTTACCCATGTAGAATGGCTGCAGTATTATTATTCACCCTTCTTATTATCTTCTTACTCCTAACTCTTGTTGGGATGATGATGATGATGATGAACATTATTCTGTTGCTTTGCATGTACACTGAGAGCTTCTGCACCGGAGACAAATTCCTTGTGTGTCTAATCACACTTGGCCAAATAAAGTATTCAAATAAAATAAAGTATTCAACAATCAAACACAATCAGTCTTTTATTGCCTTTTCTTTTAAGTATTGCAACTAATTTTGACAACCTCAAAAAGAGCAGTTAGTTGCACACTCCAGAATTCCTTTCCTCAGTCTGATAAAAGGGAACCAGAGTTCCGTAACTTTCCTGCTCACACTATTAATTAATTTATTTTTAATAATTAAATTCATAGGCTGCCCATTTCACTGTCAGGTGACTCTGGGCAGCTTACAACATAATGCAACAATACTATAAAACAATCAAAATGTGAAAGCATTAAAAACACTGAGCATTAAAAATGAACAGAATTAATGGAATTAGAAAGAACATCATGATAGGTGCAAAGGATTGTGCTACACACAGAACACCATTTTTCTTTCTCTCTTCCAACACACGAGCATCATTTTCCTCTCTTCCCAACTTACATTCTGTCTTTCAAGGCCTAAAGGTCCAAAGAAAACAAGGCTGCAGTCGAAGCTAAAAAACTATGTGGTAATGTGGGAGCATCTTCACTAAACCCAAATGAAGAAAAAATGCTTAAGTAATGAATGAAAACTGACTGGGACAGAAGCAGAATTTGATATTTACCAGTCCACCCAAATCCTTAAGAAGTTTATTTCTTTGCCTAAGCATTTGTAAACATCACAGATCTTGTTTTGTGGATCAGCTCAATGGTTGGCAACCACAAGCCTCAGCATGGACTAGCAGCCAGGCAGGGGCTGCATTATGAAGATGTACCCTCAGTAAATAGTTAGTCTTCTGTTTTTGCATTGATGCTTGTGGGAATGAGGAATGTGCCCTAGACAGACATTTTTCAATGGCCTTTGGAATTTTTTGGTCCCTTTCTGGTTAATTTTGGGCCTATGCATAAAGTAGAAATAAACCATAACATTCTTCAAAATTGACTGACAGGGGAAAGAACTTACAGGTAGCCCTAGAGTTATGACCCTAATTGGGATTGGAATTTCTGTCACTAAGCAAAGTGGTCATTAAGCAAAACATCACACAACTGCACAACTTAGCGGCAGCAGTCCAGCCAGTCTAGATTGCAGTCATTAGGCCAGAACTGTATGGTTATGTGCCTATGTGCTATTTCCCCCATGAACATTCCTCCATTATTTGAGGTTTTAGCCCATTACCTATGAGTCATGTGAAGATTCCTGCCTCAGACTCTGGAGTAACACTGCTAAAAAGGAGTTGAGATGGCTTGCATCAGGTAATATGTGTCCCTGAATATCTTCATATAGCAAGTACAGTAAATATACAAATCCACAGAAATTGAGTTTCAGTTACTTTCAGTGATATAAGGAGAGGTGGGAAATATAGCATCTGAATGAAACTTACTATATTTCAAAGTTTCTGAATTGTTGAATTGGTGTTTCCGTAAATCTGATCGTACCAATTGACTTACAGCCAGCCCCAGTCCCAAAATGGGGGCTTAGTCCAGCAGTCCCTTTGGGGAATCTTGGGGGCAAGGTATGTGGTCTGTCACTTCTCAAAATTTGCTTCTATAGTAGAAGTAGCCACTGAAGAGCTAGATGGGTGATAGTGTGTAGTAGTCAGTTTGCTATATTTCTATGTTTATCTGTTGGTTTTAGCAAAGTTGTTTATTCATTTATGTGATTGATCTTGGCTGCAATCGAACAAATTCTCAGCAGTTTTACAACTTCTGTCAATACAAAGAATAAAACACTGACGATAAAATATAACTAAGTAAACAAATCTGTTGTGGAATATAAAATCTATATGGAACCAGAGTTTCTTTCTCAAAATTCGCCCACAAAAAAAACCCCAAACAGTTTGCAAGAAAGTCTTTCCACGGTGATAATAAAATGAGGGGAAATGGAAAAAGGGGAAATGATGTGAAAATAAACTGGTCCTATCCTAATTTATTATTGCTATAATCAGAATAGAGGTGGAAGACCACTGTAGCCTCAGCCTTTCTGGGAAACTGTCTGAGGATACATTAGGTGTACTCTTAGGCTGACAGCGGCATTAGCACTGCCCTCTCATAATATCCAGAAGCCGTTTCTCAGCCTCTCAGTGGCCAGAAATAGCACTAATGACTTTGTGAGAATTTATACTCAATAGAACTTTGTGAGTTTGTCATTAGAAATCCCCAAACTCTAAGTAATTTCTGTTGAACGACATCATGGAAGATTAGGGGACTGAAGGCCACGGCAGTAAAGGACAGAAGGTAGAGCAGCTATTCAGGGGTGGGTTCCAACTTACCTCGCTGCTGGCTCGCTCCCTCCCACACTGCATGGGCGCGCCTCGTGGGCGCACGCGCGCTTCATGCGCACGCGCATGCACAGTAACAAAAAATCCGAGAAAAACAAACAAACCAAAGCCGAAAAAAAGATGGCGACCGCATGCACAGTGCCGGAAATCGGCTTCTGTGCATGCTCAGAAGGAAAATAAAAAAATAAAAAAATTCAAAAAAATAAATAAATTTTTTTTTAAAAAAAGATGGCGGCCGCCACGGACCGGCACCGACCGATCCGGTTCGGTGACCTCATCGTGACGTCACCAGCGGGCCGCTACCGGTTCAGGAGAACCGGTCCGAACCGGGAGGAACCCACCCCTGCAGCTATTGTAAGAAATAAAATGAAATACTCAGATGCTTTAATTTTTTTTCAAGAGTATCACATTTTATTCTTTCCAATGGAATGTTGGAAAGAAGTTATATAAGGGGGCTTGGGACTTTATCTGAATATAGCTCTCCAAACAGAACAGGGATAAGTTTGGTAAGGAATAGACTTGGGAGAAGATGACCAATGAAAATCTGAGTTTGAAAATGGGCCAGATCCAAACAAGGGGCTGCAGAGAGAAAAAAATTATCCAGAAAAAGTTTCCCAGTGCTCTATCTCTATGGGAGAGACAGATGGACAGTGGCTTGAAATGCTGCCTCTTGCTCCATTCTAAGCTTCCTCCCTTTTGCCTGGTCACATGACCTAGCGCCCCGCATAAGCAACTTGCCTTCTGCTGCCTAGCGTACAATAGGAAGCAGAAGGCAAATTGCTTATGTAAAATGTTACTTCATTCCACAGAAGGAAGGATAGAATGTCCCTTGCTGGTGAAGGAGTCTGAAGGGATTCCAGAAGCCATGCTCCATATGTTTTCCCTACTTCTTTTGTGTTATATAAGCCCCTCACATTCAATTCTTATTCCCTATTATTAATTTACCAATGAAATGGCTCCAGCCTCACCTGCATTATACTGAATAGGCCTAAAGGAGCTTTTTCAAGAGGCAACTGGACTTTCTGGTTTTTCTTTGAAGAAAGTCCAGTTACCTCTTGAAAAAACACCTTTGGGACCCTTCACATTCAGTTCTTCTTCTTCCATTAAGCCAGGGGTGTCAAACTGGTGGCCCGCAGGCCGGATGCGTCACGCAAGGCTACGTCCGCCCCAGTTCTGCGAAGGGGAAAAACGTCGTGATACGTCACTTGACGCCGCGAGTTTGCCATGCATTAGGCTTATGTAGGTTTATGTATAGAGGTAATCCTCGACTTACGACCACAATTGAGCCCAAAATTTCGGTTGCTAAGTGAGACAGTTGTTAAGTGATTTTTGCCCCATTTTATGACCATTCGTGCCACAGTTGTTAAGCGAATCACTGCACTTGTTAAGTTTGTAACACCATGGTTACGTGAATCTGGCTCCCCCATTGACTTTGGTTGTCAGAAGGTCGCAAAAGGTGATCACATGACCCCGGGACATTACAATCGTCATAAATATGAGCCACTTGCCAAGTGTCTGAATTTTGATCACATGACCATGGGGATGCTGCAGCAGTTGTAAGTGTGAAAAACGGTCATACGTCACTTTTTTCAGTGATGTTGTAACTTCAAATCGTCACTAAATGAACTCTTGTAATTCGATGACTACCTGTACAGATGTTATGCCTGATGCATGCTGGATAGTTGAGAAAGCAAAAAAAAAAAAAAATACCCCAAAGAAGTCAGTATGTGCTTCTTTGGTTATAAAAAGATCGTGTTGCTCACATGAAGCTATGGAATGCACTTTAGAAAAATGGGAATCTCAGAACATTTCATTGTCCTCGTGAGAAATACAGGTCAGGAAGCCACAAATACAGACAGAACACAGTGAAACAGACTGGATCCTGTCCAGCAAAGGAGTGAGGCAACCTTCTTCCCTTATTTCTTCAATCTATGTGCTGAATATATCACCAAAGCTGGATTGGAAGAAGAGGAGTGTGGTTTTAAAACTGGAGGAAGAAACATCAGTAACCTGTGCTATGCTGATGACATTAGTCTAATAGCTAAAAATGCAAAGGAATAAAAATAAGCACTATGAAAATATGCGACCAAAATTACATATAAAGATCTAACTAATAACAACAGATAGAAGTAGCCTTAAGATTCTCAATGACCCTTCCTTCCTTCCTTCCTTCCTTCCTCCCTTCCTCCCTCCCTCCCTCCCTCCCTCCCTCCATCACTGGAGGTCAGCCTGACTATATTCAGCCCTTTATTCATTTTGTTCTATTGTTCAAAATAAGCGTATTAAGCTTCTGTATGGTTGAATCCATTCATTCAATTCACTTCTTAAGGACTAGAAACAACACCAAAAAAAAATCATGTCCCAGATAACATTAGTTTTATCCTCCTGGTACCATCAGAGGTGGGTTCCTCCCGGTTCGGGCCGGTTCTATAGAACCGGTAGTAACTTGGTGGCCTGGGTCGCTAGAACCGGCAGCGACCCAGGCCTGCCACGCCCCCGAACTGGTTCTTTTGGCGGCGCCATAGGCGGGGCCATCTTGTTTTTTTGCTTCTGCACATGCACAGAAGCTTTTTTAAAGCACTGTGCATGCACAAAGCGCACACAAAGCACATGCAAAGCACGCACAAAGCGTGCGCACGCCCGTGCGGCGCGTCACTGAGCAAACCGGCAACGAAGAAAAGCAGAAACCACCCCTAGGTACAATGGTACATTTAGGGAAACTTTATGGAGCACAAAAGTGAGGATTGCATTCTGCAGGTTACAGGTTGCAGGTCCGAAGCTGCCTTTCCTGCTCTAAGCCAAATCCCATGGTGCACACACATCACTTTAGCAGGGTTTACACAACTTGTGATGTTATGCCTTAGCAAAAGCTTAACAATTAGGGAAGGAGGCCAGGGGCCCACTGTTATGTTTTTTAGTTATAATTTTAGCTTTGCGAGGCCATAAGGGGAATTTCCAGTGATTGGAGTTTAGAGTTGTATATGTTTAGCTTCTGTGATACTTCTGCAGGATTTGGTTGGGTTAAAACTTTGTGGAACTTGGCACAACTCTTTCAGGAAAGGGAAGAGTGAGAAAAATACACTGCTGACAATCTGTGGTTTTCCTGCATTTTCTGGTAGTGCACTCTGTACACCATTAAACTGGGCCGTGGATTATCAATCTCTCAGTTTGCGTGATGCCTGAACCCGGCCAATTCATGTTAATATTATCTTTGTTTTATATCTGGAGTCTTTGAATGATTTATTCACTCCACAGTTTGTAGTGAAATAACTTGGTTTGCGCATCTCAGCCTCTTACTCAGGGTATAAGAAACACATGGAGACATATATTACTACAACATTTTTATTACTGTTTCTGAAATTCATTGTAGCTTTCCCTGCCATCAAGCCTTCCCGATGTGTTGAGGACCATCACTAGAGGTGGCCTAGAGGTGGAGTTCTTGTCTCACAATCAGGAGATTGTGAGTTTGATCCTAGGTAGAGGCAGATGTAAGGGTCTCCTGCTTGGGCAGGGGGTTGGACTAGATGACCTGCAAGGTCCCTTCCAACTCTGTTAATCTGTATTTGCTCCCAAAATTCGCAGCATTTGTTTATTTATATCCCACCTTTATTATTTTTACAAACAACTCAAGGCAGTGAATGTATCCAACACAACTTGTTCCTCCTATTTTGAGTATGAAAGTAATACTGTAGTCCCAGTTTAATGGGGAAGACGTTAGATTGGGAAAGGTTGACTTCTAGTTTTATGAGGTTGTCTAATTGCAACCGTTTTTCCTTCCTCTGCCCAATACAAAATCATCCCGCTTCCACAAAGCTCACAGGTATTCCAAGTAGTTGGCTGTGGTTACCATAAACCAGACGTAAACATTAAAAAAAAAAAAAGTAGGATCAAAGAAGTGCCGTTTTCTGTTAGAAAAAAAAAAAGAGAGTCCTTTTTCACAATCAACCAAGAAATTATGAGTATTACATTTTTATGTTTCACCTCCCAGCCAACCTCAGGGAGCTGCCGCAGGACATACTAAATAGAATTCCTGCCACAAAACACTCACGTAAACGTACAGCAATGGTATATTTTTGGCCTCAAAATACACAAGGCGGCTTCCCATTGCAGCAGAGCAGAAAATGGGCAAAATATTCCCTCGACGCCCATCAATCTGTCATTAAAGGAGTTGTGCGTCTCCTAGGGAAAGGATTACATGTTCCCCAACATTGCATATCCCTTGCAGAGAATTTCGGCTACCACAAGGTAAGCAAACTATTTTTTAAAAAAAATTGTAGGAAATGGCCTCACAGATGCCATATTTCAAACTGATTTTATCCTTCTGTGGTTTCTGCCATGGTCACTCATGTAGTGCCTTTAACATGAAGTCGCTAAGTAAATGGCTGGGGGGAACAACCCACTGACAGACCACCATTTAATGGGGAAAAAGCAAATTCTTTCTCTGACAAGCTATAAACCAGTGTTTTTCAAATGTGGCAACTTTTAAGATGTGTGGACTTCAACTCCCAGAATTCCCCAGCCAGCATGGCTGGCTGGGGAATTCTGGGAGTTGAAGTCCATACTTCTGAAAGTTGCCAGTTTTGAAAGCACTGCTGTAAATAACTAAGAAAAGCCTCTTTTTCTTTCCCCTGAGATGCCAAGTTAAAGAACAAGTGTGAGATTAGAAGAATATATTTAAATCAAAAAGCCAAATTCCCCAGAGAGAATCTGCTGAGTTTCTTCCCCCTGCTCAGTTTGGATTGTGCTCAGAAGAGAGGAGTGTTGTGTTACAAGGAAAAGCTGTTGGGAAGAGAAACAGCATTCAGGGGCTACAACTTCAGCTGACATTGCTCAGTTGGCTCCATTCATAGTCCTTAACTTATAAAGGAACTATTTAAAAAGCACATTTAAATACCTTTTCCCTTATAAATCAACTGCTATTTGAAAAGACGCTCATACGTACACATTCAACACATTACATTTAGTTTCCTGATTGGGCCCATCTGCCTTCTTTGGATTGTGATTTTCAGGCCAATTTCATACAAGATATGTAAGTGGAACATGCAGGACCCCTAAAATAAACCAAGTTATGTTTTAAGACATGTAGCTTGGTTCCCACAAGTGTATCACACTTTAGCCGACTTTAGCATGCAATGCAAACTAGGACACAATTTCATGGAAGCATCTACCGAGAAGTAAACACTGTTGATTTCAGGAGTTGAAATTCTATGTATAATATTTACTTGGGAATGAACCCTCTTATATAATAAGGGGATATTTATCCTGATTAAACATGGAGAGGATTACCCTGGCAAAAATCCTTAAAAGGAAAACTGATTTTTACAATGGACACCTGTCAGAATCTTTTTAGGCCCTGAAAATCTAGGAGGAGACAAAAATTTTATTTTATTTTATTTTATTCATCTCAGCCTTCCTTTTCTCAGTGGATCTTATAACAGTTCTTACCATTTTTCCTTCCCAAATCCACCCTTTTTCTTGTGGTTCATTAAAGTCAATGATCCAATAAAACAAGAAGGTGTGGAGAAATTCAAAACATTTTTTAAAATTTCAGGATTCTACTTTAAGTGATTCGTTCACTGCCTTAAATGAAAAAGTATAATTAATTCTTCAGTATCTCAAATACTGAACCATGACTGGGGACTCAGCTTCTATATCTGAACTGCAGTTTTATTCTTTCACTAAAAATGGAGTTCTGTTTCATTCTTTCATCACCAAAAATTAAATCCATGCCATTCAAAGTCATTCAGAGCAATTCATTTCTAGCTGATTCAATGCACTGGATTTAACTTCTTTGAGAACAGATTATAAGTAGTGTTCGACTTGCAACAATTTATTTAGTGACCATTTAAGTTACAATGGCACTGAAAAAGTGACTTACGACTGTTTTTCATACTTACAATCATAGCAGCATCCCCATGGTCATGTGATCAAAATTCAGACACTTGGCAAGTGGCTCATATTTATGACGATTGTAGTGCCCCAGGGTCATGTGATCACCTTTTGCGACCTTCTCACAAGCAAAGTCAATGGGGAAACCAGTTAACACTTAACAACCATGCTACTAACTTAACAACTGCAGTGATTAACTTACAACTGAGACAAGAAGCGTTGTAAAATGGGACAAAGTTGTCTTGCTTAGCAACAGAAATTTTGGGCTTATTTATGGTCATAAATCGAGGACTACCTGTATTCCAGGGTGGGTCTCAGGAGATAGCTGTCAGAATTTGTATCACAGGTTACATCAGTAACCTGTGCTATGCTGATGCCATTAGTCTAATAGCTAAAAATGCAAAGGAATAAAAATAAGCACTATGAAAATATGCGACCAAAATTACATATAAAGATCTAACTAATAACAACAGGTAGAACAAGTAGCCTTAAGATTCTCAATGACCCTTCCTTCCTTCCTTCCTTCCTTCCTTCCTTCCTTCCTTCCTTCTCCCTCCTTCCCTCCCTCCCACCCTCCATCACTGGAGGTCAGCCTGACTATATTCAGCCCTTTATTCGTTTTGTTCTATTGTTCAAAATAAACGTATTAAGCTTCTGTATGGTTGAATCCATTCATTCAATTTACTTCTTGAGGGCTAGAAACCACACCAAAAAAATCATGTCCCAGATAACATTAGTTTTATCCTCCTGGTACCATCAGAGGTGGGTTCCTCCCGGTTCGGGCCGGTTCTATAGAACCAGTAGTAACTTGGTGGCCTGGGTCGCTAGAACCGGAAGAGTTGTAAAATGGGACAAAGTTGTCTTGCTTAGCAACAGAAATTTTGGGCTTATTTATGGTCATAAATCAAGGACTACCTGTATTCCAGGGTGGGTCTCAGGAGATAGCTGTCAGAATTTGCCCTCTTCTCCAAGAACATGGGGACAAAGACAAAGCAATTAATAAGACTGATGCCACATTCATTGCTCAATATTTTTGCAAATGCCATAATTTCTTTCTTGAGAAAATTTCACCTCACCTTTCCATCAAGTCTTACTATCTACCACCAGATTCCACCAATCCTCTTATGGTAGCAAAGGATGAAGTGAGAAGCTTCTTCTACACATTCCGCCAGATCAAGAGTCTGTCATGTAGAACGAATTTCATGCTCCAATGCATCGAAGAAGAGAATCATTATTTTTGTTGTTGCTGCTGCTACTGTATGCTGAGTCAGAGACATCACAATAAGGTTATGGGTTATGGGCACTTTCTCCATTGTGCTTTTCTAGAGTGAGCAGAAATTCCTTATAAGGGTGAGCAATTGATCAAATAAGGAGCCGAGGTGGCGCAGTGGTTAGAGTGCAGTACTGCAGGCTACTTCAGCTGACTGTTCAGCAGTTCAGCGGTTCAAATCTCACCGGCTCAAGGTTGACTCAGCCTTCCATCCTTCTGAGGTGGGTAAAATGAGAACCCAGATTGTTGGGGGCAATATGCTGACTCTGTGAACCGCTTAGAGAGTGCTGTAAAGCACTGTAAAGCGGTATATAAGTCTAAGTGCTAAATGAAGGTTGATTTATTGAAAGTGTGACACAGAGAAAGACAGGGTTGACACATTGCACCAAGCTAATGGATTTTTAACCATGGTTTGTTGAATAAGATACAATGGCTGAGTTCACACAACATTAAGTTATTTGCCACGATGACATGCTTCATACTAAGCTAAAGCCAAACAAACCATTTCATGGTTTAGCATGAGATGTGAACCAGCTAAATAAGGATACCTCTTTGGAGTAATTATTCTTGACGCTTTCGTTTTATTTATGCTTTATTCATGTAATTGTTAACCTGTTCTTCCTTTGACAAGTTTAATGTGGCAACCGCAATTTCTTAATACAACCTAACCCATAATTTTGCAGATTATTGTGGATAAGATGAATAGTCGGGGGTCACAGTGAACCTCAGCTGTTTTGATATTTGTTTTCAAACATGAAATCATTACAATATATCCAACTGATAAGTAATTAAAAGTCCAAATTGAGGTCTGAGCCCACATTTCTCTATTCCAGGGGTCTCTAATCTTTTTGGACCAATAGATATTGTTTGAATTTTGAAACATGTCATGGATTTCTTGAATACATTTTTCTCAACCTTGGCAACTTGAAGGTGTGTAGATTTCAACCCAGAATTCCCCAGCCAGCATCTTCAAGTTGCTACGGTTGAGACAAGCTGCTCAAAATTAAATGGTTGTCATGGAAAAAAAGTTACAAAACCACTCACAAACCAACCGTTTACTAGAAGAAAACTAGTTTCCCCTCCTTCCGTTTTCTGTAGATGCCGAAGATGCTCAACTTATTTTTGCCTGTTTTTTAGGTTAGTTAACCATCCAAATGCCTTTGGGGTCAGTATGAGACCCAGAGGTATTTTTGCAAATAAATATGATGCCTGAAACGGCAGGTTTACTTTAAGACATGCTAGCTTCTCATTCTTTTTAATTAAAAGAATCTAAAAATATTAATAGAATAAAATCAGACAGAACATGATGTCTGGCAGATACCAAGAGATCCATCACCAGATTATTCCTAATAATCCTAATATACAGTAGTACTTTAGGGATTGGAGATCTCCAGGTATTTTAGACTTCAATTCCCATCCATCATGGACAAAAACCAATTTAGAAGTTATAGACCAAAACATCTGGGAGCACCATATTTTTCACATCTGTTCTATTTTTCATGTCTTACTTTCCCAAGACACAGGTTGGCTATTTGATGGGTAGCCATGTGTTATATCGCTGGTGGCTAGTGTTTTCTTGACCATCATTGCCACTGCTAGATTCTTTTGGCAATTATTGAAATATATCAAGCTCTGGGAGAAAGGGAGGAAGGAAGGAAGGAAGGGAGGGAGGGAGGGATGGAGGGAGGGAGGACAAATAGGAGAAAGCATTTTTTAAAAATAGATTGCTCTCCATTCAAATAAAAGTTTGCAAAGATAAGGAAGTAGCATCTTACTATTTATGAAGTACCCTGATGAAGCTCACTCACCCATGTCATAAATGACTCCTTGGATTATTTTTTTAAAATATTAATAACTCTGATAGACTTGCTGTGGTTTCTTAATGAGTAAAGACAGACTTGTTTATCAACATGAGACAGTTCCGAGAAACTGCAACAAGTGGTGAAAATAAGTTGCTCTTATGTGGTAATGCCATGTCAAGGAGAGGCATTTTCCTATTACATTCCTGGGTGAGTCAGATTTTTTAAAAACTAATTATGAGTATCAGAGGACAGACGATCTTTTCAGTGCTGGCTTTTCAAGTCATTAGCAAAGAATTTCAAACCCATTATTAAAGAGCATTATGAATGATCCTGTAAGGTTTTTTTTGAATGAAAAGGTGAGAAAAGATCAATTTGATATGTTGAAATTGGAAAATCTGTCAAGGAAAATTTGCGGGTGGGAGGTGGGGTTGATTAGTTGGAAAGAGAACAATGTTTTCCATGAAAGATATCATATCATATTTAATAAATATACTACCGGTATACCATACCATACCATACCATACCATACCATACCATACCATACCATACCATACCATACCATACCATACCATACCATACCATACCATACCATACCATACCATACCATACCATACCATACACACCACACTACACACCACACACACCACACACCATTACACTGCATTAACTACACTTCAGTACACTATAATATAAAAAAACAAAGTGTTACTGTTGCTAAAAACAATTTGGCTCTACATATTATTCACACACAGAGAAAGTACTGCACATTTTAATTCAAAAAGCAAATAGAGACTGAACTTGTGTGAGGTGTAAGAGAGTAGAAGAAAGTAGTTTAACCCTTCAGAATTTAAAGTTTAGATCCATCAACTTGAACCCTACTAACATCTGGATCTTTCTCCTGGTGCAAAGAGTTGCTTGATGAACCCCACTGCTTTTCCCCAGGTATAAATACTTTAGCAGTAGTAGGTAGAAGTACCATGGCCCCAATCCAGAGTGCTCGGAGGAGCTCCAGAGAGCTCTCACAAGCTCCTTGCTTAGTTCTGAGAGGCTATCCAAGCTTGCCTTCAGGTACAATACTGTAATGACTATGTGCCCGTAATGACTATGTGCCTAAATCAGTAGGACCCATCTATAATTTCCAGGTTGTACTGAAGTTTGCAGATCAGATTTTGTGCATACACACATACATGGTCTTCTGCCTGTTTTCCTGACTGAGTCCCATAGTAAGTTACTGTGGGAATTGAGGACCGAGGCCAAGTTGCTTAGCTCTGGAAGCAAGGACCAGGGAAGCCAAATGCATCAGTGGCAGCAAAGTCGGCAACAGCAGCTTCTGCATTGGGTGTGTTGTGGTTCATCGACTGCCAGCGCAGATGGCAGTCGAGTCAGAGGAGCCAGAGGAGATGGAGGGGGTGCCTGGGTTACCATCGGAGCCGGCAGAAGGCTCTGAGGAGCAGGAGGTCTCAGAGCCAGATGCAGAGCAGGGCCCATCTACTCACGCTCAGGCGGAGAGACAGCTGTTTTCGGGGCCTGAGCTGAGCGAGTGGGAGGAGCAGCTGGGTCCTGTCCCAGATGCGCGTATGCACAGAGAAGTGCGGAGAGGACAGCAACGCAGGACTGAGGGCCAGCTATCCATGAAAAGAAGGAGACATTAACAAGCCCCTCCCTGGCTGGGATATAAGGAGGAGGGGTATGGGAGGTGTGGTTGTCGGAGACATCCATTCATGCTCCAGAAGAATTCCCTCCGGCAGATTCCTTGCCAGGATTTCCTTGCCACTAACCAGGTTGGTCAGGACTCTTTGTGTTGGGATTGAAGTGCTAATTGAGGCTCCCTGCGGGGAACTCAGAGACTGCTTGTGAATCATCTACAGGATGTGTGACCTGGAGTTTTGTCAGTGTATTCCTGCCTTTCTAAATAAAAAGGGGTTTCTCCTCACGAGTAGGCTGTTGAGTGGGGCTCTTGAAGGCTGGGTCAGAACAGGGTGTGGGAAACCGAGTAGAGACTGAAGTTGCCAGAAGCCCAACCTCAGCAGCTTCAACAAGGTCTTGAGAGATGCCTTTGCAGAGGTCCATTCAACTGTTGGTGAGAGAGACAGAGAAAGAAGGAGAGAATTGGCAGGTTGAGTTGGCAACCCCAATTTCTATTCCATCTCAAGCCACTTAATAGTTCTCTGAGCTGCCCCGCCCCCATATACACCACCACACAAACATGCATTAATATATG
Organism: Thermophis baileyi; assembly: GCA_003457575.1. Taxonomy (NCBI): domain Eukaryota; kingdom Metazoa; phylum Chordata; class Lepidosauria; order Squamata; family Dipsadidae; genus Thermophis; species Thermophis baileyi. The sequence goes on from QLTV01002694.1 coordinate 7,107,825, forward strand.
ACTATGTACTTTCCATGAGAGTCATATCATGATTTCATTGACAAAGGCCCTAACCACATTTTATGAACAAGCCCCTTTTTAATACTTGGCAGCATGTCCCTGTCTCCTTCTCCATCTTTCCACTAGTATTCGTCAAAACAACAACAACCGAAGTGAATTCTGAATTCCCACGTTTCTGAACTTCAGGGTGTCTGGGTCAGACTTTAGGATGAAGCAGAGAATGAAGTATGAAGACTTCTTCCAGATCTAGGAATCCTTGAATTGATCTCTGTTTTCTGTAGCTTCTCTAGTATGCTGCCTGAAGAATTGTGGGAGTTGAAGTCCATATATCTTAAAGTTGCCATGATTGAAAAATACTGTTCTATAGCATTCCCTTTCGTGGTATATCTACTGACAGGGGAGCATTATAAATTTGCTGACTTTTGCAACTTATGAGATGTTCCCAATACAGATATGATCCTGCTGGTGTTTTCTTTTTTTTTTTTCAAATTGGAATGGACTTTTGAAACTGACTATTTTAAAACTCTACTTGATCAGATTCCTGACTAGGTGTGTCCAGTCCTATTTTCTATGCTGTTGCCTGTTGCTTCACAGTTTTTCTTCTGTATTTCCTTGTGCACAACAGACTTTAGGATGAAGCAGAGAATGAAGCATGAAGGCTTCTTCCAGATCTAGGAACGCTTGAAATTATCCCTATTTTCTATAGCTTTTATAGTATGCTGCCTGAGGAATTGCAGAAGTCCATATATCTTTTGTATGCTGCCTGAGGAATTGTTGAAGTCCATATATCTTAAAATAAATCCTGGTACTCTTTGAACCAGAAGTCTGAGCTTTAGTGATACAAACCAAGCTTTTTCTTTTCTAGAGAAGACTTTGTGAGATGGTGTTCAAAAGGTAGCATGCTCTACCCTAACATCACTTCTGATGGACTTCAACCATTCTTCCGTGAGTTGGAGAACAGCTATCCAGGTAGAGAAAAATGTGTTTCTACACAAATTTTGAAGCATGATCAGGGGTGGGTTCTTCTTTTCTTCGCTGCCAGTTCGCTCAGTGCTGCGCTGCACGGGCGCACGCTTTGCGCATGCTTCACACATGCGCGGTGCTTTAAAAAAGCTTCTGTGCATGTGCAGAAGCAAAAAACAAGATGGCGGCACCTATGGCGCTGCCGAAAGAACCAGTTCGGGAGTGTGGCAGGCCTGGGTTGCTGCCGGTTCTAGCGACCCAGGCCGCCAAGTTACAACCGGTTCTATAGAACCGGTCCGAACCGGGAGGAACCCACCTCTGAGCATGATGTGCAGTTTAGATTTCATTTCCCCAATATAATACAACTCTTGTGGATCCTTGTTCCTTAGCAAAGTGTATTGTTTCCTCTCTTCTGCTTTGAGGAAGAGAGGGGGGAAAAAGGAGGGAGATTACATAGCATACCCCATTAATTTGTCTGGAATCAATTGTCATTTCGATATTCCTCGTCTCCAACTGCCTCCATCAGTATCTATTCTACCTGGCAGTTAAACATTAATGACTAGTTATAAAGAATTATGTTTGTGGTGTTGAGTTGATTTTCCAGCTTCATCTCTTTTTAAATGTAACAATCCTATGTGACTACAAACTTGCAGACAGAAATTATTTCCCCTCCTCATCTTTATACAAGATCTAGCAAATACTGGATGTGTTATCAGATACAATTGGAGCAACTCAATAATGGTTATTCCCCCGCTTAAAAAAAATTATTAATTTATTTTATTCAGACTCATATAGTATGACATTGGTCCTGTACACAGAGTTTTCTCCCTTTTGCTTTGATGTATCAGTTAGTTATTGCAATTTTTTTTCATTCTGTGTTCCTTAAATTAACATTAAAATGTACTACAGTAATATTTAATATCATACATACTCTAAATATGCTTTCCATGTTCTTATTGGGCAACATCCTAAATGAACCATTTTGGCTTCAGATTTTTTTTTTTTGTTTCTTTTCAATGAAAACATGGAATTAATATTTTGCAGGATTACTTTCTTTTTACAGCTGTATTAATGCAAATAAATTTTGTTGGCCATTTGGTGAATAATTTCAAAAATAAAATGTTCTTGTATTTGAAAGAAAATCAGTCTTGGATTCAAAAACTGTAAATCTCTCTTGAAAATCTCCATATAAATCTCCAATATTTTATTCAAAGTTGGAATATTATCTAGTGAATTAAGGTCATGGAAAATACCATTCCAAATCAGTTGTTAACAAGAATATTCAGATATTTACATTTGAGTGAGTGTGAAGTACGTGGGTGAGATAAAATAAGTAAAAAAAAAACCCAATCTGATAATCAATGTCTCCACTATTTCACATAATAATATCAGGATTGACAAAATCCTACCATAGTGATTTCTTCATTAGTGCAATAGAAATCACCCTTGACTCTCTATAAAGTCAGGATTGAATGCTATGTAAAAACAAACAGGGTACCCTAAATGAATCAGAGAATGTTTCCCAGATGGCATCTCTGGATCACACATTTTGCAGTCACCTGATATAAAACGGACTGGAAAAAGACGACTATTAATACCAGGCACAGCTTCCCCCCACCCCCCCAAAAAAATCTGATAAGAATGCTTTAAGTTGCTTAAAGTTCATCTTGGTGTTGCCACTTATGAAAGTCAGGCTGAAGCTGTGTCAGATGGACTTATAGCTGCCCTGGAAAACTGGCACTGCATACTTGGAGATGGACACAGCATCAACAACATTGTTGCAGGAAATGCAGGGCTGAATCCATATAATCCAATAACTGTGTCTCCAACATTAACTAAGAGCAGTGATTCTCAACAAATTTAAGATGTGTGGACTTCAACTTCCTGGCATATTAGCAAGGGAATTCTGGGAAGTCCACACATCATCTGGATGAGAAGCGAAACGTCTTCAAAGAAAACAAGAAAGTCCAGCTGCCTCCTGAAAAAGCACCTTTGGGACAACCATGACCTGGATGACTCAGAATCTCCACAGACTTTCACACTTCTTAAAGTGGCTGAAGTTGACAAACCCTGCTCTAAAGCATTACAAAAGCCATTCAAAAGTCATTGTACCCTCTTTCTGTTTAATATATAGAATAAGATATGTTTAAGATATATTGTACCCTCTTTCTGTTTAAGATATAGAATATTATCAAACATGGAATCTATTTTACCAATGTTTGGAAAAAAGGGGTGGAGATTAAGAATGTAAATTTGTATTGTTAAGCAAATTAAATTACACAATGTTTATTAAGCACTAAGAAATATATTCAATAGAAAATCAATTAAAAAAAGTCATTGTATCCTTTGCATTTTGTATACATTTTCGATATGCCAGGCTTGCTTAAGTTATGTATGGATTGAAGGCAATTGGACTAAGACCTTGTTTTATATCTTTTATCAAGTAGCAGTACCTAGCCAACTTTAGAGAATTCCAGTCAGGTCTGTTTAGTAATTGGATAGAGGAATCACAGGAGATTCTGACTAAATGGGCAAATCTTTAAAAAAAAACCACAAATGAAAGTAACAACAAACTTCTTTGTAATACCGTTGGGAAAGCTGTACAGATGCAGTCAGTAAAAATTGAGCTTGAGACTTCAAGATCTTTAACTCATTTTAGCATCACAGCATTGTTATGTTGTTCTGTTGCTGATGGGTATATCCTACCTGGCCCAATATTGTAAATTAATTTACTGAGCAGTCACTCAGCCCATAAATAATCAACAAAAGTTATGTCCATCTTTAAAATTAGTATTACAGTTCTGAATCAAAGTGAAAAGGGTGTTCTTCAAAGCAGACCACAAAACATTTGGTTTATTTTGGTCCTCACATCCCTGGTGACCACAAACCTTCAAATCAACTGTAGACTTTGTAACTTCATACAAGTAAGTACATCAAGAAGACAAGGTGCATCTTTTCACTTTCGCTCAGGAGTACAAAAAATATTTTTTGAAAAGTGATGCGTGCATTGTATTGGCATTAGATCTCTGAAGAGCAATCAATCTAGAATCAATTCAAGAACCTGCAGATACAACTTATCTGTTCTTGTTCATTCACAATGATGGGAAAGGTTTAATTAATATAATATATATTGGTCAATGCTTTGCTTTTAAACCTTACCTTTACCTATTAGTCGATCAATAAGTATTTTAATCTTTCTCCCCTTTTAAACATGTTTATTAGTCTCATAGAAGACGGACAGCAGATTTCACAATCATTAATTGCTCTTATCAGCCCTTTTGGTTTTCCAAACATCAGCAGTTTCTATAAAGGCTACATCACTTAGCTCTGGGGGCACTTAGTAACAGATGAGAAGCAGGTCCATTAAACCTAGTACAGCAACTGATTTAACAGTTAGAATTTTTCTGGATTGCAAAAATGGGAAGACATAAAGCTGTCCCATCACAAATTTCACTATCTTTTTGCATCCTCTTGTTTGGATGGCATAAAGACAAATCTTGCTCTTGTTGAAAGATGCCAACCTGCCATCACCTTTCTGTCATGCGTAAAGTTGGGAGTTTGCACAGAGTGGAAAAATCCAAAGCCATTGCTATGGCATAATTTGTGGATCTCATTTGTAATCCAAAATATGGGATGGCTACTTAGATTTCCACCTAAGATTATTACAGAGCATTTACCAATAAGGACATCTGGTAAATTTCAGCAGTGGGCCAGAAAAGTTGCCTTTGTGTCTTCTAGCTGAGCAAAACTATAACAAATATAACCATTTATGGAAAATTTTTTGGTATTGCTTAAAAGAAGCCTGCTGTATCATAAAGAGTCCAGGTGGTAACACAATGAAATATGTACATGGTGGATCTGGAGTGTAATAAAAAAATGTAAAAATGAAACCAGAAATGATTTGGAGTTCTCAGTTCCAATTCCTGTTCAGTCCATTACATTTTCTAAGTGATCTTGGGCCAATCAATGTATTTCTCTCAGTCCAACCTACTTTTTCACATGTTGATTGTGAAGATACAGTCAGTAACCCTTACAGCAACCCTGTCCTGGATTCTTTGAAGAATGGAGCACAAATGGGATCAATCAGCCCCTCCCCAGATGGTACTTTCCAGGTGGTTTGGATTTCAGTTCCCAGAATACTCAGCCAACACATCTGGTGGGCGTCAGAGGAGACTGTGATAAATAGATATATCTACCTTCAAGTGAATACTATTTTATCCATTATTTGGCACATTATCTCTGGAACTTTAAATGCTGGCTACCCTCAAAAGTAGAAAGCTTTGAGGCAAAAATCAGGGACTCCTAATTTTTCTTGAAAAATAGCTGCTTCCCCAGATATTGTCAATATGAAAGAATATATAGATCAGAGACGGTGCCTAATGGAGAATTGGAACATCTACTAGACAGGCCCAAGCAGGACAAGTGTGCAGAATATTTTAACCAATCCTAAAGTAGAAGGGAGTCTCACTTTTTGAGGTGGATAAAAGAAGATGGGTAGCAGGAAACTCCTATACCTGGAGAGAACATGACAATTAGGAGATGCCACACTGCTGTCACAAAAGGGTCAACAATAATATATTTGCTTTGCAGTGGTAAGTTGGGAGTTCAATATTAAAAGATCACCAGAAAGCTGTTACAACAGGAATATAAAAATTAGCAGCTATTGCTCTGGCTATTGTGGTTTTGCAAATGAAGTACCGGTAATAATGGACTTTGGGACAAAAATACCTGATTCATGAAAAATCTTTTCTTATAAGAAAAGAGCAAGGTGAACCAAAAAGTCTCTGCATGTTACACAACATGTATCACTTTTCCAGCTGTTGAAAAATTAAAGTTATCCTGGATTTGAATGATGCTTTAGCTGTTATTCCACACATCAAACAGTTGCAACATCTTGTGGTGTCTTTAATTCCCTTTTGCTTTATAGCAGGGAGGCAAGATGTCCAGGCAAATCAGAGTTGGAAAAGTTAGTTTGACATTCTGCTGAAATTCCCATCATCCTTGGCTGTCTTCAGATTTAGTGGGATGGGTGGTTGAATGAAATGAAGAAACATAGGCATAAACCATGAATGGGGTTCGATCTCATTCACACAAGCTATAGTGTGAACTAGAATGTACATATCAAATTTGTTTTAATACCTGAAAATTGTGACTATTTGGATATAACCAATGGACACAAATCACAACTTGGCTTATAGTGTTCATGCTATAGACTACTTTGGCTTTAATGGTTGTTATACTGTATATCTGATCTTGCTTTTAAGAACTGTTAACTACAAGGTCAAGGTGGAGCAGATGAATAAACATATACATGAAACATGTTTAATTATATTCATTCCCACTAAAGCTGTTAACTAAGTTATTAACTCTTCCAGTGTACAATATCTCTTTTGTATTAACTCCATCCTTCTTGGTATGAAATCATCCCACAGCTATCTTGGGTCTGTTTTGGATGGCTTAAAAATAAGCAGGACAACAAGCGGGAACAGGGCTTCATTCTCAAAGGGCTCTGTTTCTCAACTTTAGTGTTGTACTTTAGTGTTGCTAATATGTCTTACTCCTACAGCCCAAGTAGTTTCTTGCCAACCTATTTACTGAGCATTTTAGTATTTTTCTTAGCTTTGAGGACTGAGTTACGATAGTTTCTGCCAATATCTGACACTGCTTCTTGAAGTGTTTTCTTCAGTCTTTCCAGTCTGCTTTTACTTTTAATATAATCTTTCTTTACACAGAATCTGGGTCGTTGTTCTATTTCTCTCTTGGAAATTCCAGATCCAGTGAATCACTTCACAGCAAGCTTCATCTCTGTCTCAGACATCTTTTGTGGCAAGATACATCCTTCAGGATGTTCTTAGCTATTTCTGCCTGTGGTCTTCTTTGTCCCATCGTGTTCAATCACTCCTCCTGGCTGTCCAACATCAATTCCTGCACATGTGGCTTCTTCCTTCAAAGAACATACAGTAGTCTACAGGCATACATGCCAGCTTCAGCATAACTTCCAAGTCTACCACCGTACACCCTTCTGGCTGCATACACTACTATTGATCAACTGGTTGGCTAGCAGGAGATGGAGAAAGTCCAGAGGTTTCTGTCCCTTCTGTAACAGCTGTGGGTCTATTTTACAGGGAAGTACTTGCATCTAGTTTTAGCCCAAATACCATCAATCAGAGTAGAGCGGAAGGGACCTTTGAGGTCTTCTAATCCAACCCCCGGCTCAAGCAGGAGACCCTATACCAGGGGTGTCAAACTTGCAGCATCACGTTGTCACATGACGTATCACTTTTCCCCTTCGCTAAAATGGGGCTGGACGTGGCCAGCACATGACGCATCCGGCCCGCAAGCCGCGAGTTTGACACCCCTGCCCTATACCATTCCAGACAAGTGACTTTCCAGTCTCTTCTTAAAAACCTCCAGTGATGAAGCACCCACAACTTCTGAAGGCAAGCTGTTCCATTGGTTAATTGTTCTCACTGTCAGAAAGTTTCTCCTTAATTCCAGGTTGCTTCTCTCCTTGATTAGTTTCCATCCATGGTTTCTTGTCCTGCCCTCTGGTGCTTTGTAAAATAATTTGACCACTCCTCTTTGTGGCAACCTCTGAAATATTGTAATACTGCTATCATGCCCCCTCCCATAGTCCTTCTTTTTTCTAGACTAGTCAGACCCAAATCCTGCAACCGTTCTTCATATGTTTTTGTCTCCAGGCCTTTAATCATCTTAGTTGATTATCACTCACCAAGGGTTGAAATCAAAGGTGGGTTGCTCCCAGTTCGGACTGGATCTATAGAACCGGTAGTGGGAATTTTCCCCCGCTCACCGAACCGGGAGCGATGGCCGGCTGGCCATGCCCACGAACTGGGTCTCTCGGCGGCACCATAGGCGCCATTTTGTTTTTGGCTTCTGCGCATGCGCAGAAGCTGGGTTTTTGGCACTGCGCATGCGTGCATGGCCATGTGGCGCGGCCGCACGACACACAATGCACGCGCGCCCACGCGGCGTGGGAGGAAGTGAACCGGCGGCGAGGTAAGTTAGAACCCACCCCTGGTTGAAATCCTCACCACGGGATGAGGAGTCGAATGATAAGGTTGCTGCTTCCCAACCTCTTAAAACCTCTCTAGAGACAAACACGGGAAGGAAGAATTTGTATTTTCCAGATTCTCCTCTGGGAGGTGTTTTTCCACAACCCTATTAAATGTCAAAGAAATGCATATACCATAGGAAAGGAAGACAGCAGACATAGAAGAAGAAGAAGAAGAAAACTAAATAGGAGTGAGTTTCAAAACTGAAACATGTTGAATTTCTGCAGCACCTGCTATCTGCGGGAGTTTCTTAATTTACGTCTACAAAGAAAGGTCTTCCTAATTCTCTCTCTGCTGTCTTAGCCAACGTTGATGACATTATGGTCTTGCCCTTAAAATGTTTGTCTCTATTGATGCAGAAAACTATCTGGAAAGAACTAAGTTTGCATTCTCCCAGTCTACATGTTGAACCAGAACTCGTCGTTTCACTTTCTATGGAAAAGTTCTTGCAGGCTGACAATAGGAAGAACCTTTCAGTGATTAAAAGAAACTTCCTTTTATGGGGTCCAGCACCAAAAGGAGAAGGGACCATCTCTTGCCCTTACAACTTACAAATCTTTATAATGCAATTCTTTATGGCTAGTAGAAAACCTTCAGACACTTTTTCAAATAACCCTAACAGTTTAATCTGTACCCTTCAAGGAGTCCCGCTGTGTGTATTAGATGAGAGAGAAACGTTGCGATTGAAGCTGGAACAATCTCTGGCTTCAGGTTGGCCTTCTCTTAAAAAGTAGCAGAAGATGGGGAATTTTCTTTATAGAAAATGGTATTGCAGGGATCATGAACCTGTATTCTTTCTTAACTTAAGACAGAAGCGTCTTTCTCGATGGGGACTCTTGGATGAAAATGCACACAAATCCCTTTTGCAAAACGAGATCTGCTAACGTAGCCATTTAACTTTACTTAGGTTGCAAAGCGGCAGCGTTGATTTTAATTTATAGCAAATAGATCAGGCTGGGCTTTTCTTGAAAGGTCTTATTCATCACTTCCTTTTAAAATTTACTCTTAGTGACAATCTCAAACCAGATCAGTCAGGGTGTTCTCCCTTAGGTTTTAAGTAATTTGTTTGGAATCTCAACAAATCTAATATCCCAATAGTAATGTTCATTGATCTCACTACCTTTTCCAGTGTGGGGACTAACCAATCAGTCACGTCTACATGCATAAACCCCGAATTGCACAAATACTCAGAAAATAGTATGGAAGAATCAATGTGACTATACAGAAAATCCTCTCTGCACATGAAAACATACGTACATCAAAATGGATTCAAAATTTCCAAGTTTCTTAATATATCCCCAGGCTTGAGGATTGTTTGCTTTCTTTGTTGTTTTGTAAGCTGTGTTATTTTGTTACTTCTTTAATCTTGTTGTGCACCACACCTTTTGGTGAGATGGGCGACTATATACATTTGATTAATACATATACAAAGCAATCTTGTATATGTAAAAAGTTAATAGTAGAGATAGTAGAGATATGTTTTGGTGTGTTGATGTTGGTGCAGAAACTGCACAATACAGAAAACAACTGTAGCCCTCCAGATGTTTTGAACTACAACTACAATACAGTATTTCTCTGCTGACAAGTGTTAGGAAGTGAGATTCTGACTCTTTGGAAGCTCAAGAGTTCTCCATTGATGAGAGATTGAAATATGAATTAAGTGTTTGTTCTTTGAAGTGACACATCTCCATTCCAAAAAATTACTCACACCTGTTTGGGTTATACAGTTTCCTTATCTTAGATTTGAATAGTCTCTTTACTTCCACAGTCTGGATTTTTTTTAAAAGTTAAAAATCTTGGGTATCACTTGAATGTATCTACTGTTTTGTACTCTCTGCCGTTTTACCTAACACACATTTTTGTAAGCACAATTTCCTAAAGGTTATCTGCATGTTTCTTTTACTTATATAAACACTTTTACCCTGGGCCACCTTCATTCCACTATATGCAAGGTTGGATCAACATTGCAAAATTAGGCTGGTGCCAACTGAAATATGAATTGGACAAATTTCTTCCCATATCTAGAAATTCATCATTTCATTATGATGAGAAATTAAGAATTCATGTACTGTACACTGCAGCTAACGGAACAATTTGTCCCGTAAACATTGCCATTGTTCAGAAGACACACTGAACTAAACAAGGGAAGAACAAACTGAACAAAGTTGGAGACTGAAGAGAGATAAAAAGGATTATCTCACAATTGCTAAAAAGGTGCCTCTCCAACAGGTCTGGAACTTGATCAAGGCTATACTTTTATGTTTTCAAATGAAAAGAGCTACCGTATTTTTCGGAGTATAAGACACTCCCCTACCTTTTTTGGGGAGGAAAACAAGAAAAAAAATCTGCCTCTACCTCTGCCTCCCAGCAATTTGCCTCTTTGCAGCAAACAGCAAACAGCCTGTTTCAGTTTCACTTTCAGTTTCAGCACAGCCTGATTAGCACAAGAAAAAAAATCTGCCTCTGCCTCTGCCTTCCTGCAGCCTGAAACAGCTGATGGTCGGGAGGCCAATCCAACGGACAATCACCTGCTTCTGCTAATCAGGCTGTGCTGAAGCTGAAACTGAAACAGGCTGTTTGCTGCCAGGAGGTAAATTGCTGGGAGGCAGAGGCCAAAGGGTGAGGGCGGGGCTACATTCGGTGTATAAGATGCACCCAAATTTTCACCCTCTTTTAGGGGGGGAAAAGTGTGTCTTATACTCTGAAAAATATGGTATATAATTTTAATCCAGAAAAGTTTTGGGTGCCATTGCTGAATTTCAATACATCATAGCAAGGGAGTTTACAATGGAGTGGTGCAGTGACTTAGAGGTGGAGCTCTCGCCTCACAATCAGGAGGCTGCGAGTCCTCTCCTAGGTAGAAGCAGATATTTCTCTCTCTGGGCACACTGAGAATATATCTGCTGAACAAAACTCCGCATTGGCAACAGGAAGGGCATCTGGCCATTAAAACACTCTGCTAGCTCCATTTAGTTGCCCAGACTCCACCCCGCAAGGGATTATGGGGTCGTTAAAAGATGATGATAGCAAGGGAGCTCGCTACACACACACACACACACACACACACACACACACCTGCAAGGCAGAACCAGATCCAATTTATTTTCGCACATTTGGGGAAACTACAGTGCATCGAGAATAAAATGGATGAACCTTGCGCTGGGAACGCCGTTTCATGATCACAGTATCACTCCTGCCATGATAGTATGTTGGGGTATCTCTTTTAGGGAAGCGTGCAATACCATTTTATTTTCTATTTTGGGAATTTATTTTGCTTTACCTGAGGGGTTGTGATGGCCCAGCAGTTAAGATGCTAGGCTTGTTGACCTGAAGGTTGGCAGTTCGAGACCCAAGTACCGCAAGATGGAGTGAGCTCCTGTTCTTGTCCAACCCCTGCCAACCTAGCAGTTTGAAAGCATGCAAATGCGAGTAGATAAATAGGTACCACTTTGGTGGGAAGGTAACAGTGTCCCGTACACCTCAGCATATATACATGCTGTCCACATGATCACGGAAAGTGTCTTTGGACAATGCTGGCTCCTTTGGCTAAGAAACGGAGATAAGCACCACCTCCTAGAGTTGGACAAGGCTGGACAGGGGAAACCTTTACCTTTTGCTTAACCTTAGACCTTTATAACATAGGTGATTAAGAATTATACTTCTGATTTGGCTATCTAAACCAGCTCTCTTCCGACTGAGTGCCCCACTGCCACAAATACACTCCCAGCACCTGAATCCACATTAATAGCCATGCTGGCTAGAAAAGCTGATCATGCTGAAATCCACACATCTGGATGCACGAGGTTAGAAGAGGCTGATACAAATCACCAAAATAATTTCCCTCTTGAAATGGTAGATAATTGGGGGGGGGGGACAGAACAGATATATTTTTTTTTAAATCCTTGAATGTTGTTTTCTACCTTTTAGAGATGGCTTCTGAACACAATTCTGGAAACCCAATAGCTACGTGAAGGCTGGAATCAAAGGCTGCTTTGTCACTGTGTTCAGATAAAGAGCTGCCACTTCCTGATTTTTCACTTCTCTTAGTGCTGATTGCTGTCACTTCTGCATGCAGAAAATCCATACAGGAACAGAGGTCAAATGCCCTTTCTTTCTCTTCTTTTTTTCAGACTATCTGAAAGCACAGATAGTCTCTGTGATCGGGTTTCAGGAATCTCTCAGTTTTTTAAAAACAACAACTACTGTAGTGGATTATTACTTGGGAAACATGAAGGAACTCTTCACATAATCACATTTATCATTTTAAATAGCTTGGAAATCTGGAAAAAAAATTGTTGTACTACCAAACAGAAGCTTCATTACTACGTTTTCTCAAACATAAGACACGAATTCAAGCTACATTATCTTGGAATATTTGACTTAAGAGACTTTAATCTTCATACATTTTAGTATACCTTCATTAACATGAAAAATACGTTGCCTGAAAAGATAGCTACCGTATTTTGTTTTATCACTCTTTTTTTTAATTCTCACTTGAACTTGCATTAAGTGTTACCAATTATGTGACATTGCAATAAAACTGTAGCTTGGTTGAAGAGACCAAGCTCTATCATCAAATGAAGAATACAGAATGACTGCATTCTCACATCACAGTCAGCTGTTCTTTGATTATTGTTTATTAAGCCACAAATGGCTGGATTTCCATTAACTGATATATTATAAATTTGGTTTTATAAACAACATTGGCTAGTTTCAGTAAAAAACCAAACCATGTTTTGACTATATTGATGTGTGAATTCATTGTCTCACATTTATACAGAAATTTTGTTATCTATCATTTCAGCTTATCATTTTATCTGAATTCAGAGACAATAATTGCATTCTTGCTCAGGGAAATTACTAATTCTGTTCTTAATATGGTGCTATATTTATTCCAGCCTTTTATTTATTGCTTGCACTCATCAAATCCGCAACTGAGCATTTGAGACCTATTTAAGATAAAGTTGTTCAGTGTGATTCTATGAAAGCTAACTCAAAAGTAAATTCCATTGACTTCAATGGGGCTTACTCTTGGGAAGATAATTAGAAAATGCTGCTCTGTTTCCCAGGTGTATTCCTGATTTAAATAGAGGTCACGGAGATTTTGCAATCACCTTTGCTTGTGGTCAGATCATCTCATGATGATTTCTACAATTTATCATAATCAACTATAAATTGCTTTTAAAACCGGACAGGGAGAAGTTATTTTCTGTAAGAAAAAGGCTTTTTAAAAATTGCAGACATAACCTAACAGGTATTACAAAAACTAAAGATTGCATTCAATTCTCTATGTAGAAAATGTGTACAAGCATTCACAAATTGAATGCTCTTCTAATACTTTAATTGCCTAATCCTATGCTTGCCTACTGAGAACTCATTAGAAGTGGGTTGAGTGGGAGCTTACAGTGTATCAGCTAGGAGCATACTGTATAAACATGGAGCCTAGTAGCTTCTTTAGAAGTTTCTTTGGATGCACACAAACTAATATGCCAATACACATTTTGCATTCCTTCATGGCTCCCTTTATTCAGTACATTCCCTTTATTCAGTACAAGAACAGCTTCGTGAATCAAAAATAAATGTATTTCCTTTAGCAAGAAACTGTATTTCTGAAAAGCATGTGTGGATCCCTAATAAAGAGTGTAGATTAGAAAAAAGTATGCTAGCAATATGGCAAAAACTCTGGCAAGTTTTGAAACTAAGCCTGGAAACAGAAATATGTTCTTAGAATAAAAATTACTTTATTTCAAGCCTACTTTTGTGCTAAATCCAACCTACTGCATTGCTAAGATTGATAGAGGGACAATATGGTCAAATCTACTTCCTTAAAATGCTCTTCCATTCTGCCTGCTTTCCTTCATCAGCCCCCAAATTTAAAAATCACATGGTGCTTATACATTGCCATGTTGGAACATAGAATAATAATTGTTTCTTTACTGTGTGTGTGTAATTTCAGTAGAAAGGAGCTCCTCAAAATGCAAAACCTCTTAGGTTAAAATCTTATGTAGCCCAAACCTTAAAATTAAATAAAGGTGGGGAGAGGTTGTTGTCAATTAAAATAAGGATGCTCATTTAAAAAAAAAATTTTTTTTAAGTGTTCTGAAAATTCTAGTAAATATAACCTAATTACAATGATACCAGTTGGGCCATGTCAGTTGATGTAAAATAGATCCATGATATTAACAGGTTTTATGGAAGCTGTGGCTGAGAAGGCTTCAAAAACATCTTCCATTACTTGTTTTCTAGTAGGCAGATAAACTGGATATAAAATGAGCTTAGACATTGAATATGGTTCTTATTATTCAAACTTAACTGGGCTAGCTTTGGTGGAGCGCGTTAAGTACCAATTTGAAAAACGAATCAATGACATGTGGGGTTGCACTTCTAATTTCTATTAAGAAATGCTAGCAAATCTTTTCTGTGTAAGAATTTTCCCAATCTTATGAAAAGTACTGCAATCTTTCATTATATATAATGTTACAGGCTGCATGAAAAACATACATGTTAAACTTCTTGAAGGGATACAGTACAGTTTTATATGCCTTTACTGGTATGATCAATCAAGTACAGGTAGTCCTTGATTTATTACCACAATTGAGCCCAAAATTTCTGTTGCTAAGTGAGACATTTGTTAAGTGAATTTTGCCCTGTTTTATGACCTTTCTTGCCACAGTTGTTAAGTGCACAGAAATAATTGTATGCCCGTATTCATCTTGAAGGCATGGGGAGAGTATGCATGTGAGGGAATGGACAACATAAGTGTCACGCTGTAGGCTCTGCCACTTTTGCACATGCCCCTGACATCATAGTGGTAAAGCTGTAGGGCTTGTGTCATGCTGTTGGGACACTTGTATTGTTATTTTGACCAAACTGTCAAGATTCTGTGGACCTGATGCCTCTACCTGGTTGAATATTGCTGTGTGTACTAAAATTTAGTGGTGAGTTAATTTAATAATTTTACGTGTGTTGTCTAATCACAGGGTTGATAAGTTCTGAATATCATCACTGACGGTATAAACATCTAATCATGTCATGGATTAAAAAAAGTTTGATGATAGAATCGTGATTTCATTACATTAGGTGCAGTTATAATAATTAGATTTCTAAATGTGGAGCTAATAAAGCTTGACATCTACACACACACACACAGCACACCCCTCCTGAATGTTGATCAGAATGTTGAGATCAGAAAAGAGGAAAAATATTGGGAGACAGAATTTTATATATTAATTCATGAGTACGGATGTATTTTGTATAAATAGCAAATATAAGCAGAACTGTGCAAATCCTAATTTGGTAAGAAAGCATTGCTGTGAGCAGCAGGGAATAAAGCAATAGGAACAAATTTTACCCTTGAGTATATACTGTTTCCTTGGGAAATGCTGCGATAAAAAGATCTAAGATTGCTGCTCTCATATCTGCTCTGTGATGTAGCTGTAACTACTTCCAGAGAATATTTGCTGTGATCACCCTGCTTTGTAAACTCTGTGTTTAAAAGTATTAAGACTCATTGCTTGTAAAAGCTATATCTATCTATACCCTCCTTACGAGTTTCCAGTGCTCTTTAAAGAAGGCAAATCAGATCTGTTCCAATTCTCCAAAAACCAATAATGTTTAAATTATTATGTTGATTTTAATCTCAAACTGTGGCTTATTATACAGCTGATAAGCAAATCTTATCAGACTTCCATCTTATACCTCTTCTTTTTTTTTTAAGCCTAAGTATGTACTGTAATTAAAAAAACGAAAAACAGCACAAAACAAAGCATGCTAAAATTCCATATGGAAAAGATAAGCAATCTCTGATTGGAATAATGCATGTTACTTTTTCCGGTTTTTCTCTTGGTAGAAATAGTCAGAAGGAAAAAAAATATTGCCTTAAATAGACCAAAGATAACATTCTATGAAGAGAGACCTTTAAAAAAAACCTATTTGCTCATTTTTTAAATGAACACAGTTGCAACTGCAGGCATGAAAACCCTCTTGAAATCTTAAAATAAGAAATACTTGAAAAATTTCAAAGTTCTACCAAGTGGCTTTGGAATTACCAGTCAGGAATTTACATGATTTTACTGATAGTGGTAGGTGTATTACATATGCAAATTTATTGTCTTCTGGAATGATAGGACAAAGACAAATGTTAGCAGTCAAGTTTACGGAATCAAACCCTACTCTTATCAAAGCATGAGAAATTACAAATTCCACCAAGCACAATGTTATTTTTGTAATGTATCTCTGATCTATAATGAGAAGCAATCTAACGTATAGATTTTGCATTCAATAACCCTGTCAAAAACTACATCACACATCAAATGTTAATGGCGCTGGGGAGTTGGGGTGATTAATACCATAACAAATGGTATATATTACAAAATTTCTTTTGTTCTTTCCTCACAATGATGCATACAGCCAGAATTTAACCTTTAAGGGTTAAAGAGTTTAATCAATGTCAATGTCTGATCTTCTGAAGGCAATAAAGAACAGACTGTCTAGCGATACCCAACAGAATATCACTTTGTCAAGCCACAAAGCGCCCAAAAGCTTGTCAAGTAAGTTACCAGAAACCTCTTTGTGGTTAGAACTCAGCTCCTTCCTGCTTGACCTATTATTTGATATTTGACCACTTGGTTGCAAGACACTTGCTCTTTCCAGCTGAAATGTCACTGGGGCATCTTGTCAGCTCCCCGACATCTTGGCCTGACATACAATTTTACTTTTGTGTGCTACAAGGCAGAAAATGCAGGGCAATGGCCTTGTTTTAAATTCTGTCAGCATCAAAGATGGGCGTCACTCTTGGGTCCTACCAACAACAACAACAACAAAGAAAAGGAGCATATTTTGAAGGTCAGAGCAGCCATTACTCTAAAGTCTTGAAACTCGGACTAAATTTATTACCTGTGATGCTGGCTTGAGAACTGCCCTTATGAAAGCACATAAACACATCCTTTCCAAATCTCCCTACACCATTGTTTCTACTTCCTGATCAAATGCCGACTTGATAAAAAAGGGGCCGTTAGGGACGGGATTCTGCACTTAACTTGTTCAAATGGGCAAGTGGTATCATGTAGCTTTACAAGGCGCAACCTGACCTTCTCACATTGACCAGGAGTGACATAATTGTGCAGGAGGAGAAGCAGTCACATCATTTCTGTTTTGCACAACCTGCTTAAAGTTTGCAACTAAATGCTTGTCTTCAGTTGAGCTGACAAGAGAGAAGAGAGGGCTCAGTGAACCATGGCAGGGCTGCCATGAAATGACAGGAATCATTGGCATACATTTCAAATAGCTCTCTCAATCCTATTAAAGTATTGCAGCCCTGTTTTAAAATAGACAAGTATGAAACAACTTTGATAGATAGAGAATAAAATGGCTTATTGATTTTTTTTTTTAAAGTCTGAGGAAAATTACCCCAAATGTGTCATTCTTTAACATTTAAAAATATATTACATAAAAATGAGCTACCATGGTAAATAAAAGTTTTTTTTTTAAATGACCCTTCTACTATGCTGGGCATGGGATGTGCGGCATGTCTGAACATGGCCCCCTCCTTCCTCCCATGAAGAATGTAAAATTAACGCCATAGAAATGCATAGAGAGCAAACTTCAATTCAAAGGCTAAAAACATCCTAATAAAATCGGACTTTAATTAATTCTCTTTCAGCTGCTTACAAAATTCTAGCATCCATTTGGCATTGCTCTTTTGGCAGACATGACATGTAGGTTTGAAGGAAAGGATGATGAAATTGGAGGTCTATTATGTGCCAAGGTAAAAGGCAGATCATAATCTGATTCGGACTTCAGTGGCAAAAACCCTGGAAGACAGCCTTGATCTAGCTGGGGTAAAGAGCTTGACACAGTAAGGATGCTTGAAGCGTTTCGTGAATCCTGGGGAAAAAATAAGACAACAAAAACATTTTCCATTAATTAGTTCATAAAAACAGTAGATATTATCTCTAGAACAGCGGTTCTCAACCTGTGGGTCGCGACCCCTTTGGGGGTCGAACAACCCTTTCACAGGGGTCGCCTAAGACCATCGGAAAACACATATTTCCGATGGTCTTAGGAACCGAGACACCACTCCTCTATCCGTCCACATACAAATACCCAGGGATGGTGCGACGCACGGGCAGCCCTCGAATGCGCAGGTGCCGATGGAAGGGCCGCGCGCACTATCCCACCATCTTGGTGCCACGTCCCCTTTGTCACCTCATCGCTTCTCGCCTGGCAACGCGCATGCGCGGGGAGGGGGAGGGGCGGGGGTCGCAACATTAGGAAGGTTGAGAACCATTGCTCTAGAAGGTAGTCCTTGTTTAGCAATTGCCTCATTTAGCAATTGTTTGTAATTACGATGGTGATGAAAAGTAACTTTACAATCAACCTTCACATTTACAACCTTCTTGAGTTTGTAAAGCAAAGGAAAAGAGAAGTATGATGGTAAGCATGGACTGTGGTTTCATTTAGTGACCAAACTGCTGGTCCCAATTGTGGTCGCTAAATGAGGACTACAGGAAATATGCATAACTTTAAGCCCCACTGATTTCAAAGGGATGAAAGTATACTGACTGTGTATCTATCTATTGTATCTATTGACTGTGCCCATTAATAACAACTTCTAAAAGTGCAGTTGGTTCTTTGGCTTATACAATGCTTTGATGACATATGTTCTTTTCAAATATTTGAATATAATTACAAAGTCTGCTGTCATGCACTGGTTTATCTGCACATCTGATTACCTGGATTTCTTAAATTTAAAGTAAGTCTTACAAACAACAAATAAAAACAGAAGTGTTTACTAAACCCTTTTTGAGAAAAGGTGTCAGAAATGGTTGTGAGTTTTAAATATTTACCAGTTTTACCCTTCTTTGTATTTTAAAAGTTGTCAATAACCATCTTTTGGTTGGTTTCCACAAGGACAGTCCTGTGTACTGATAACCTAAGAGTCCACGCATAGCAGGGGTGGGTTCCTCCTGGTTCAGACCAGTTCTCCCGAACTGGTAGCGGCCTGCAGGTGATGTCATGATGACATCACCGAACCGGATCGGTCGGTGCCGGTCCGTGGGGGCCGCCATCTTTTTTTTGAATTTTTTTTATTTTTTATTTTTTTTTCTTCTGAGCATGCGCAGAAGCCGACTTCCGGCACTGTGCATGCAGTTGCCATCTTTTTTTCGGCTGGTTTTTTTTCCAGATTTTTTGTTACTGCACATGCGTGTGCCCATGCGGCACACTCACGCGGCGCGCCCACGCGGCGCGGGAGGGAGCGAACCAGCAGCGAGGTAAGTTGGAACCCACCCCCTGAGGGCCTGCCACCAAAACCAATGTGAACTGTTGCTATCTGGTCAGAGAACATTGTGTGACACTGAGCATAGTCGGTCCTTGTGCTTGCTTGCCTTTTTTTTTTTTAAAAAAAAAATGAATAGTGCCATTTGAACTGTTTTAAAACATTCATTGGATGTATTATCTTACTATTCCACTAAGAAGTCAAAATAATACATTTATTTCAAATTTTTTAGTTTGAGTTGTGTTTTTTTTTTTTTTCT